>JABMBR010005960.1:0-63689 GCA_018881525.1 Meteorus sp. PSUC_FEM 10030008
AATATATATTTATTTATTTAACGCACAAATGCACTACTAAAGAATATTCTATTATCATTGGCATAAATAAAAATATATATCACGTTATTTGTATTGCTCGCATGTAAAAATAATTCTCTAAATATTGAGCCTCATTTTTTATCCGCTCACAAATTAAAATTTGTTTTTATAGTTTATCATAATTTGGATGCTATGGAAGGCTCTGTGACGCAAACTATCGACCCTCTTGCGTTTCGTACGATTGCAAGCCAACAAAAATTAACTCGCCGCTTAGCGAGATGTAGAAAATGTTTGGAGTTTTTTGACAAACGTACGTGTTGTTTAATTGGTAGTTAATTGAATTTGCTTTATAATTGTCACTGTTTGTATTTGTAGTTTGTTGTTTGATGTTCATATTCAATTAAGGATGAATAACAGGGTGGTGCTATGGAGAAGGATGTGAACATTTGTTAAGTGTAGAAACTTCCTGTTTTGTTTCTTTGGAATTGTCATTTTGATACCGATAAAATAGTTGGAGTTTAATATTGTTGATACAAAATTTTCTGAAATGTTGATGTCAATAGTTGATAACTGAGACAGAAAACGATAAATGATTCAATGCAGAATCTCTTACCTGATAATTTTCTTAGTTACTGTCATAATTCAATTATTCACTTTATGAGTATACGCCCTCGAAACGAATCAATATCATCACATCATTTTTCGAAATTTTGATAAAATAATTTCATGAATAATAAAATATTCTTGAAAGCCTTGTCATGGTGAATGAGATCAACTAAAATTTTTCACGTCCATAAATTCACCCTGATGTTCCATCTTGAAGAGAAATAAGAGGGAACTATTTTATCTGCTCATGTCTACTGTATTTCAATGAAATTTTCAGACGACTCTTCTTCACTGTCCTGCTACACAAATATCATTCCGAATATATTTCATAAATATTTTTTTTTTTTTTTTTCATATGCACATTTAATGCATTCATATAATTTATTTCCAGAAGTAATTCGTGGATAACTACAGAGCATTTACTGTACACTGCACAAATAAAAAGCGCAATTTGTGCTTGATCGATTATTCAATGCAATTTCCTTGGTGAGATTGATTCAGTGCTCGCACATTTGTATAGTTTATATACACATGCGGTGTCCACATGCATGGAGCACTTTGTTTCATAATCTGGATGAATAACGATATGATGCGAGAAACAACATCAGAGATGCAACCATTTCTATCTCTTTGATGGAACTTTGGAAAATTCATTCCAAACTCAATCAAATCAGAATATAATACTGAAAAATTTACATTTCTATACATAAATAAACGAGTTACCCTACTCTGACCTCTTGTTTTTATAAGAATTGTGAGGTGTGAATGCAAATTAGTTTGACATCTGTTACGTCCATATAAAAAAAAACAAACATTCATATGATTTTCTACAAGAACACCCCTAGAGCATTATTATTTCATGGCAGTTAACTTTATTGACAAAATTTTATTGAATTCTTATAAATTTCTGAGAACCAACCCAACCCCTTTGCTGATATACATTTAGGGGATTAAAGGTGAACAAATTGTGTCCGTGATCTCATTATGAGTGTCAACACTGTGATGATTGGATAATTTTTAATTCCTTTGTCACATAAAAATTATTTTTGTAAAGTAGCACATTCAACAGTGAAATTGAAGAATGGGATTGGAAAAAAAAATGAAAAACAATGAAGGATAAATAACAATCGTTAAACACTATAATTCATTGTCGTATGGAATATTTCACAGGACATTGTCCCGGTGTTTTACTAACCTACATTTTCTTTTGTTCCCACTTCGTCATGCATCCTCTGGACGCTTTCTTGGAACATGGAGGGTATCGATTTTTTCTGTTTAACATTATACACCTTGGATATTTCCTGGGGAGTTATTTCATCATTATCGATAATATGTAATACTACACTGCTCGGTCGTGTGGAATATCTTGGATAATTCAAATATTACTGTTCCTTTTCTACATTCATTATGCAGAATATGAGTTAATTAATAATAACGACGGAGTAAATTGATCGTTCGTTCAACTGAATTCTCCCTATCCGTGAATAATTAAATTTAACGGAAAAAAAATTAAATCAGACATACATTCAACAATTGGGTTCAAATGAGCAGTCAAACTTGAATTTTGAACAATTAATTATGAATATTGGAAGTAGATATTCCAATGTCTTACCTGAAATATTCACGCGATGATGAAATAGAATTGTAGATGTTGAATTTTTCACCAAGGAAGATTCAGTTGGATTCCGTTGAATACTTGATTTTGCACAACTATTCCGAATCTACAAATTTGTCAATACGAATACTCATGAGATCTTACATAACTTGGAATCAATGCACTTGGTCTATAAATCAACAAAACGAAACAAAACACATTTTGCTGCACTGAACATAATTCCAAGTATTTGAATATTCGAACAAACACTTCACGAATGTAATGCATATCAAGATCATGAGATTAATTCCTTCCTCTGTTCATTCTCATCCTCCTTTGTACATCCCAAGCGGAAAACACTGTGATAGACAAATGGATAATTTTCAAAAGACTGTTGCAACTTTAATGCTATCAGACGAGCTAATTCGATGGAGAATGTAGAAATATTTTTCCATCCTTGACAACGTGATTATATTCACCTTCATAAAACCATTACAGATATAATAATAATAAAAATTCAAAATCGATTCAACAAGATGATTAAGTTATTCCTCATCGCACACTTGCTCCTTACTGTTCTCAATTTTCCTTATCACACATCTTGATCAACTTTTTACAACGGTTCAATCATTTTTTCAATCACTTCAATGTCTAGATCCTCAAAATACCATTCACATGAGTTGAATCAAAGTGCTAAAAACGGAACTGCTCTCATAAGTTCCTGACAACTACTACAACGTTTCTATATCTCCAACAACCTACTTTACCCCAACTCATGTTTTTCAATCCCAAAAAAATCGCCAATGTTCCACTTTTAAATATCATCTACAATGAGGACAAACTAAAAATAATTCAGTACGTTTTCTATGTATCAATCAAATTAACACAGTTCAATGCAAGCCAATGCAACATTTTCATTATCGAATACCGAACGAATGAGATTATCATTTTTAAACAATAACGCATCAATTATTTGTTGAATGACGAGCAAATCAATATTCTCCGTATCAAAATATTCGAGAACAGATGATGCAATAATCAGTACATTCATCCTCAGATAATAAATATTATATTGTTATATAAATGCCTTGTGGCTACATTCATGTTCAGACAACAGTCTATTGTGTGATTGTATCACATCAAGATATATGGCATCGATCTTGATTACAGAATTCCCAGAACAGGCGAGAACTGAGATATGAACCATAACGTGTTGATGTCTATACAGGTTTAATGCAATTGGATTGAATGTGAGCGTGTATTCTGTTCCTTGCTCTGTTATTACTGTACCGATTATAACTGATCACAAGCCTGACTCCGTATCTTGTCGGATTAGTCCATAAATGTTTGATCAAATGATCATGTACAGTTTGGATCCTTTTGTTCACACAACATCTGTTGTGTTATCATCTGCACGCCATCACACTGATTACTGATGATTATTCATAACTTTGTTATGCAATGAATAAATAAGGTAATAAATTTCTATGCATTTGCTTCGCTTTTTCATCGCACTTACCAATGATTAGCATCGTTTCCTCAAGGTTCTTGTCTATTGAACTTGTTTACGATAACGAAATACCATTGGGTCTATAGCTGGAATTCAATTAGCAATTGTTGATTCAGTACTTTCCCTGTGAAACAGGAGAAAAAAATGGTTGTAAATCATTGGGGATTCAAGAGTCGTGAAGAAAACAAATAGAGTTGACAGTAATGGAAGAATTGTAGAAGGAATTGGAGTTGTTTGTTGGAAGTTTTAGCTTGATTAATGAAGGGAAATTAGAACACTTTTTGATATGTTTCAATGTTCATGTGAGTATATATTGTTGGATTTATGATTAGTCGTATTGATCAATCCGAAGGATCTAGAATTTCATTGGAGAGTGTTTTCTTCGCGATTTGATGGTAATCATTGACCTGCAAAGACGGTTCGTTTTTTGACTCGATAGATTACATCTTCTTGGTCTTGATTTCAATAGTTTTCTTTCACTGAACTCGCTCGAAAGTTTCTTGCACGTTCATATTCTTCACTTTTTCGGAAAAATTTGTAAATCACTAAAAATGATTATAGAAGAAAATTAAATTTTTATTTACAGTAAATAAATCATGAACATTCCAATTAGGAGGACACTTTTTCTTCGTTAGCGAAGCTCATAATTGATTCAATTTTGTTTCGCAGCAATCAAGAACACAATGTCAGACTTTTTTTTACACTGATGAATACCCTGGCATAATTGATCCTGTGAATTACTTTGAAATTCACAAACACCACTTTCCCTCCTGTCAGAAGGTTGAATCGGATTAATGTAGGGAGAATTGCAAATGGTGTGCGAATGACAAGATAAAACTTGATGAAGGAATTCGAATTGTTTTGGCGTATCAAAATGTTGTTGAATACTTTACGACACATATTAGAAGTCAACCAATTCATCGAAATCGAGAGTTTGAATCAAAGGAATACGTTAAATCATAAATGCTTGCGAAGTATCGAATACCCAAGACCAAATTCAATTTACGAACCTATTTCACATATTAACTATGAACTAGAAATCGGAAATATGTTTCAAAGAGGTTGGTGATCATGTTTGTGATGAACTAAAGTTCATAGTTGTGTTAGATCGAGTTTCAGGCGTATGACACTTGATTTCATGCTCAGCTATAGCTGTGGTTCTTGTTTATCACGAAATTGTGATCATGATAACATGAGCTCATCGTCAGACAAAAGGTTTGTAACTGATATTGGAGTTCAAGTTTGAAAATTCGAAATTACTTGAAAACTGATTCGCAATATTCCAATACATTTGATATTACTATTGGGAACATTGCACTTCTAAATTATCATTAAAGCGGTTGTAGACAGGGGTGTGGCCTGCATTACAAACGTCCATTAAATTGGCGATAAATGAACCAATAAGATCCGTGACTTCCCGTTCAGGTTGATAGAGAATTTAATGACGACATGAATTAGTGAACCGCAATTCAAGAATCCTAAAAACACCAATAAGGGTGCCCGTACTTTTCTGATAATGTCGTTATATGAAGTTGAACATCAACTCTAATCATTCGCTCTCAATCTCTATTATAAACATCCGGGCATTCAAAATGTCCAGAAATCGCATTATTTCTTGACAAAGTTTTCACATAAAATCAAATCTACCGCATTCATGTTCACACCTTTTTTTTTATAATAAGTTTGGCATAAAACTGTATGGCGACATGTTTAAAATGGTATTGAGGAGATTTTCCAATTGGAAATCGGAAATTGTGCGTCAATAAGTTATCAGAATTTTTCTTTCACGTCGTCACACCAGATATAAACAAATGATTTTTGCTGCACATGTTTCATTCGTGTTCATTTTATCAGAATTTCGCTGCTTGTAACAGTTGTGACAATCGAATCTTCATTCATCGCAATATTTCGCTTTTAGCGGAACTCATAAACAGTGTTGGAATATTTGTAACAATAGAATCTGTCATGTATTAATTATCAATGCGAATATAGAAAGGAAAATTCAATATCCATCTTCGACTAATAATGCGATTGTGATGGTACAATTTCAATTAAATGCGAATTTGTATCAGTGCATTCTGGAATGAAATATCAAAATATAAGTCATAGGTATTGGACAGTTTATCGATGCAATAGCTGGAAACACTTCCGATTAACAATCTATTCGGTTTGTCATCGACGATCCGCCAAGTGACAAGTATTGTTCATTGGAACCGTTGAAGCTTTAATGGATTTCATGCTCCTCTCATTGAATTCGTAATACAATACGCCGAATTATTCACAAATTCGTAATAAATTGTTAGTTCCACTCATTGAGTCTACATCATTATCGAAATAATTAACACATAGCAATTAAGTATGCTGTCATGCTATCTCAACTTCTTGTATCGAATCCACCTGGATGACAAAATGTTGACGAATAAAGACCAGATAAATTAACTTACATAAAATACAATATGCAATCAAATATGACCATGAAGGTGGACAGGCAGAAAATGGAAAAAAAAAACGAAAACGAAACATAATTGCACTGGAAGTCGTTGATTTATTCCTGTCCTTCATGCCAACGAACTCTAGATAACCTTGTCACTCAGAACCTCCCATATTGTATTCTCAATTCCCTTTACGAGAAGGACATGCAATTTTTCTTCTGCGACAAGTCTGTCTATTGCAATTTACTCTCTTCCTTTTGGACGAAAGGAAATAAAATTGCAATTTTTACTAAATTGAGTCGTAGGTTCAGAAGAAGAAAATAGAAAATGGTGGAATGAACACAGTTCGTGGCGTAAATAACTGTTCTTCTCACAGAGTAAATATGATTTCATTCCTTCATCCTTTCATCACTCATACTGTTATCCTCTGCTATTCGAAAACATTCACTCGTACAAATTTAGTCAAATTTTTCAGTGGATTATAAATTAGGCTAAAAATGTTTGGTAAAAATAATTAACCTTGAGAATGAAAGAAGCTATCATGAACAATATGAATAGGGGGTTGAGGAATTACGACACGGGAAGCTATATCGATAGAGATGAACGGGAATGTGATAGAACGAACAGGGAGATATGATATTGACAGTTCCTCAACAATCAAATTTGAATGCACCGATATTCCAAGCCGTCGAGTTGTTGAGAAGAGTAGAGAGTGAATGAAAATTATTAAAGTACATTTGCCATGAATGAGTAATTTGATATAACAATCGATTATGAACGCATGTCCCATTCACATGGACGACGCATCTGGTAATTGATAGGAATGTGAAATACGAGAGTAAACTATTTGATAGAGTGGAACACAGTCAAGTGAGATGTCTCGTGTACATTGCAAAATAATTTCCACTTGAATAAGGATTATCAAAATTTTCTTTGTACTAGATGTAAATGTCAACTTCACTCATGTCGATTATCTGTCATAGACTTTCACATTTAATCCTGTGAATTACAGAAAGACTATTTATCTCTCATAATCCTATTGATTCGTCAAGTTTTTTATTTTTTCAGTCATCGATTGATGCATCCATGATATTACTGGAAGGGCTGAAAGTCTATGATATTCCCCTTGGTAAAAACGTCGAAGTAAATCCAGAATTTTCGTCTAAATTTCAATTCTTGTTAATCTCCACATAAATTTCAATAGTTCAAGATTTTTGAATGTTCTGCTCCATCTTAGAATGAAATTCCGAGTAGTTCATACGCTATGGGAAGACGTGGAACTTCCTGCGGTGAGAATACTCGAGAAATTCCATCCATCGTTCCATCCAACGTTTACTTGATCTTGTGAAAACATAATGACATGATAGATAGTTTGAATATTATTTCAATTCTTCTACTTGATATCATCTGACAAATAACTGTAACTTCCGATGAATAATAGTCACCACATTCTTTGATGAATAAACTCTACAGAATTAGATCCACAATTTTATAGAAACCAAAATGACATAGGGAAGAAAACTTTCAACGCAAATATAATAATTTCATAATGTGAAGTTTCTGAGTTGCGTGTCCAAGTATCTGAACAATCCAAATGTACTTGAGAATTCTCATGTCATAATCCTGGAACATTAACTCACCCTAAACATCATTAACAAAAAACACTAAGTGCTTAGTGCTTTTAGTTTTGAAATACAGCCAGAAATAAAATTACATCCAGACACTCTGATCACAGACGAATGTAAATTCCCACTTGAATAACCTAAATATAATCCATATACGTATTCACATGCATGAAAAAGAGTTTCTACTTATTTACAACTAAATTACATCAGTAACATTTGCATTTGTATTGCAGCTATACACGAAGCACCATCATTTCTGTTTATTCATTCGTTAAAATTGCATATTTGAATGTATGAATACATTCAATTGCATCTACATTGTCATACCAGTCTTCTCGGAAAAACTTTCATTGATTCTTATCAATATATTTGAATGGATAATTTCACTGGAAATTGCATCGAACAAAGAGGACAGTAATCATATAAACAATGTACATACAACTGTAACTTTAAATTTTATTAATTTTACAGAAAAATGAAGCTGGAAATGATGGATCGTGATAAGGGCCTAGAGCTCTTTGGGAAATTTATCCGAACAAAAAAAATTGAACATCTGCAGGGTGATCAACAAGGAAGTGGTCCTGAACCCGTTCATCCGAGTGATTCCAAGCAGAAATTACAGGCAAGGGAATTTATTTATGTATGAACATATGTCTAGTCTATTCACTGGCTAATTGATCAGTTGCACAAATGCGAGTGCGTGCATTATGCTTGAGCGAGCATTGACGATCAATTGAACGCTCGTGGCGTGATTAACTTCTCAGCTTGTATGTAATGCCACGATCACCACCAGTTGGAGTCTATAGGCGAATTAGTTTCATCAACCAATGTTGAACGATTATTTGATATAGAAATAAACACGAACTTTTTCATACCGAGACCTAACGCAAAAAACATTTATCAACTTCATAAGCAACATGTTTTCTTCATTCTATCTGGAACAATTTTATTTAATTTCTGGGATCATAGTCTTCAATCATTTAATCTCGTGCGTGATACTACACATGATTTATATCCATACTCAGTTGTTCACGACGAAAAAAGAGAGACACAAGTGGAAAGATGAAAAAAAATCACTTGAAACTTGTTTGCCACAGATGGGGTGAAACTTTATCGATAACCAGCATTGCTCTAGGGAAGTTGTAAATTCTCATCAATATATACTGGTGCACTATGTATGACGTGAATGATAAATCGGCAATGACAATAGAAAAGTATATGGATTTGTCAACTTTTCATTCCTTCTTCATTTTCTTCTGTTGTTGAATGAACTCATGGGAATGGTTTCGATATGTTATAGAAGTGCCTGACGACTCTAGATCTTACATCACTGGGAGTTGGTTCTTGTGTGGGAACAGGGATGTACCTGGTATCAGGTATGGTGGCCCGAAGTGTTGCTGGACCAGGTGTTGTTATTTCGTTTATTATAGCAGCCATTGCTTCTATTTTTTCTGGTACGTATGAATTTCAATGGATGGACAGTTCTTTATTGATTTCATTGACTGTGAATTTACGACATTATTCATTGAAAATCTCATCGTATGAGATCAGGAATCCCTCAAAAGAGTTAGGAAGAATTCCCACGAACAAAATTTTGAGTAAATAATGGTCAATCAATCAGGATGGTCAGAAAATGTGTGGTTGGAGTGGGTCGTTCAGGTTTTCAATGATTGCACGAAATCAACACAATTCACATCATAATCTAACACACGAAGCTATTTCCAGAACACTCCAGACTCAGTAACTTAAATTGAATTGTGCAAACTATGAAATGATTTGATAAAGCCAAATGTGTATTAGTGAATGGATCTAGAGATAACGAAATTTTGCAGAAAATGATATAGTGATCTTATGATTAATCAGGAAAGATAAATTAGTTCAAGCTCTACAGAGAATACCGAACAGCATCTACTGCGAATAATTCTCATTGTTGAGATATTTCACACAGCAGACTGACTGACGAGGGTTCAAAAAAATTTATTCAAAGTCACGATCTCTCCATTGAGTTTTAGATTAGGAAAATATCATCATGTTATAATGAAAGAGTGACATATGATATATAAACTCTTCAAAATTTCGTCAGGAAATCCTGAATAATTTCAGGACTTCTGAATTACATTTCATAAATATTCCAAAATAAAACTATGAGGAATATAAGTTTGATTCACAACTTCATACAATGTTAAAAAAAAGTATCACCACTCCATTGACAGAATGACTTTCAATATTCCGATGTTATATCGACAACACACAACAGAAAAAAAATCAATCTCTCTCGATATTCACCCAACAACGAACTTCAATATTTTTTGTGATGAAAATTTTGAGAGTATTGAGTCCATACACATCGTATCATTTGAAATTAAAATCTGTCGTTGTAACATTTTCAGTCTCAACACCACCTCCCATAACAACTGTGTCCAACCCATTTCATTTCAGTTCTACTATCCACATAAAATTCCCCAACGATCGGAAAATACTTCGATAAATCAAGAATAATTCGTCAATACTGATAACGAAAATAAACAAGTTTATTCAACATCACAATATTATTCCCCAATCTACATCATTATGTATATTTACATTCATATATATATTTACAAAACAAATCAACTATTCATGATAATATTCCATTCCCTACTTCAGTGAATTGTGCATGGTCATGACAAACTTTTTCTTTCCAAGTATATACGAAAGCTGTTTCCAACAACAATACAAGATCATTATATTGTCGTAGCCAGAAGCGAATCGATTGCATTCAATCCAAGACATTTTCTATAATAGAAAATCAAATATGGCACCCAGGAGTACACAGTTCTTGTAAAATTCTGAGAAAAGCAAGGGATATTAAATGATAAACATGCCGAACAAACATTGCAAAATCTACATATCTTATTTCACGAAATTGAATATCACCATTTGCTCCGATACATCAATTATCTACTGATAATTCGATATAGAGGACCACACCATGAACATGACTACGATAGAAACCCACACATTCATAATTGAACAACATTCGCTAACAACATTCGCCATAGAATCATAATAATTCATTCATTAATTGATCACCAGAGGCATTATACCGATATATGTGGCCCGCAATTGGAAATTACCCTTCACGATTCGCAATTAGGATCTATAAATCCAACATAAACGACAAATATTTTATTATTCGATTATTAAATTAACTCAACTAATGGATAATCGATAAATAAATTATATTCTTTATTGATTGTATTTATAATTTCGTCATTTTCAGGTGCATGTTATGCTGAATTTGGTGTTAGAGTACCTCACACGAGCGGCAGTGCGTACATGTACAGTTATGTAACTGTTGGGGAGTTGATAGCGTTCATAATTGGATGGAACATGGTGTTGGAGTATTTAATCGGAACGAGTGCGTGTGCTTGCGCCTTAAGCGCATGTTTGGACGCATTAGCAGATGGAGCAGTATCCAGCGCAATAGGAAATAGCGTTGGGACGATATTTGGTAAGTTTATAGATTGTTAGTAGTGAGAAAAATGATAGAGTTATGAAAAATAAAATGAAGCAATAGGAGCAGGGAAGATAAAATCGCATAAGTATGAGATATTGAACGACGCATTTTATTCACGTTTGACATGTTATAGACTCATCGCAGCATAAACTCTTCATATCGTCTTATATATGTAGAAAAATTCTATATTTGAAGTTTATATCATTTAGCGAACCCTATCTCAAGTATGATAACGATCCAGATATGACACTATCGTAACAGAAACTCATAATGACCATGATATAACATTTTTCTTGGTGTTACTTCTCCAAATGGTTTCTTTTCGAAAGTTCAGTCCGATGTTGACACCAGAATAGAAAACTGCACAGTTTTATCATAGTTGAGGCGAAGAAAGGAGAAAATTAGTTGGAAAATGTTCGTTGCTGAATGTTCTGGAAGATTAAAGGAACATCACACAAATTACAATGTCTCCATTGTGGAGTAATCTCTTGGGAATTTAGAAAACAAAGCATTAGATTGAGGACGTTTAGGATGGAAATGCAGACGATAATTCAAGGTGAACATTGTGGAAAGTTCTGGTTTCTGTATTAGTGATCCAAAACTGTTTCAGTGGAGTTCAAATATAGGATTGAAGGAATTCCTGTTGGATGATTTAATATTCTTCGAACTAATATTCCAGTAGAGATGAGATATTGTAGGTCGGATGACGAAGGGAGAACATTAATTTATGGATGTAATTTCGTGCGTTTGCGTGTGGGAAAACGAGTTACGCCTGGATCGCAGTTTTCATACCATTCTCAATGTGACAATGATTCAAAGGTCAAACATGAAAAATTGAAAGAATATAAAAGGTTTACAAAATAATGAAATGATGAAAATTTGCGGTT
Source organism: Meteorus sp. PSUC_FEM 10030008 (assembly GCA_018881525.1). Taxonomy (NCBI): domain Eukaryota; kingdom Metazoa; phylum Arthropoda; class Insecta; order Hymenoptera; family Braconidae; genus Meteorus; species Meteorus sp. PSUC_FEM 10030008. The sequence goes on from JABMBR010005960.1 coordinate 12,154, forward strand.
TTTTATTATATCACAAATAAATGGCCACCATTTATTTATGATACTTTCGGGATATTTCATATATTGAATTACTGGGTGGAAAGCAGTGGTGATAGTATTGGCTGTTTGTAGGTCAACCTTTTTCTTTCCGTCATAGGTAACGAAATAACTTTTTTAGGCACCATCACTGCACTTCTCTAATAAACCATAAAAATCATCAAGTGATTCAGTTGAACTGATATTCAATAATATCACGAATTCATTCAACCAAATCGTTTCAAACTAAACATTTCATTGTTTGAAATTTCAGAACTTTTAATCTTACCTTCTCCATTTCAGTCCTTTATTTCGTTTCCTTCTAATCCATTAAATATTCACGTCTTAAATGGGAACAATTCTTGAAAAAAAAAGGAAATGTTTATTATATTGCTCTTTAAACCGTAATGTGATTTGACTATTGTCAACCACTGTTCCACCCTTCTGAAATTGTGGATCATCAACCGCTTTCAGTTAACTGCCCTCGCCACAGTCATTATACAATCACTTGGAATTAATATTAGAAATGTGAATGCTGGGGAATCAGAAGAAGATGACAAAAGGGGGCGGATGAAAGAATGAACAATGCTAAGAGAGGTTACGAGAGAAAATGGTTTTCTACAGTCATGATTTGGCCTGCCTGTATCGATCGTTGGGTGCACACGTTGCTCGTTGCCACCACGTCGCGGCCATTCAGACATGAACCACGAGAACCTCCGACGACATTATCGTCATTTTATATCAGCATAAGAAATTTGTTTAACTATTTTACATAATGTAGAATAATTTCAAATTTTAAATAGGAAATGATTGTTGTACAACTCCAAACGTTGATTGTTTATATAATGTTAAAATAACACAAAAGAATCATTCACATGAATAAAAATAATTAGACGGCTGTAGGATTATCTGACGTTCGTATAAATTTTGAAAAAACTAAACCCGGTCGCGTCTTCTCAAGATGCAAAAGTCTAATTCTTGTTTAATATTCGCCAATGTTTTCCAATACCGTTCAGTCGTTTTCTATACCATCATTCATTATGACAGAAGAATTATTGATCTGGTTTCAATTACCCAATGCTAGACACTGGGTCTTATCACACGGAATTCAGTTGAGTCATCTGATTTCTTTCCTCAATGTACATGTGCGATCACATATAGTAAAATCGCTGAGGTTGTTGTTGTAGTTCAAGCTAATTTCTCATTACCTCATGAATAGAAAATTCATTACTTATGTTCCGGAATTCCTGATAGGCGAGTTTGTAGAAATTTTAGAGATAGTTCTTCGGTTGCTTTGAGACTCTGCTTGAATTCCTATGCCATCTCCCCCATTTCTGAACTTTCTCTCTTGAACTTCTCGTGGAGACAGATCAGAGAGTAAACATATGTTTTAATTTCTTATATTCTACAAGCTGCAAGTCACTTTCAAGAATATTTTTCACTGTCTCAAGAGAATTTTCAAATACGACTCAAAAAAGTGTTGCATGCGACGTTGATAGATTTTGTTCATGAATTTCTATTTACATCCTGTCATTAACGAATCATTGGTGAAATCATTTCGAACTTCCAAGTATTTGCGATTGCACGAAATATCATATTCGATGAGTTTGATTGGATCTATTTTATGAACTTTTATAAAATGATTCTATCTAATAGAATTCATCGTGGAAGATGCAAATTGTACCATCTACTGATGACCATTTTTATTCGACTATTACCATTCCAATATTTTGATATCGACCAGTGTAGAAATTGAATTTCCTATATTGACACTCTACTTAAGCTCCAGTAATTCCAAATAATCAACTGATTTCTACACCAATGCAAGGATAGTACCAGATAAATCGTGACGAGAATATATCTTAATGAAAATTACCATGGCTCTCCTGATTTAATATCAGACTTGGTTATTAAATTCAGACTCCACCCATAATATCACGTAGTCTGCGATGAATCAGGCATAAAGTTGAATAAATCCACACTCGTTAGATGTTAAGTCCAATTCATAGTATCAATTCCTCATTCCTTTCGATGTATCCAAGGTTAATTTGTATTCTCACAGATTTAATCGTTGCACAATATTTAGAAGAACTCATTCACTCTTGAAATGTGAGAATCATTTTTTCATTCACATGAAGAACTTTTCCCCCAAATTCACCAATCGCCCACGGACCACATCCTTACTTATTGTTCACCTTTAATCTACAGATAGAAGGGCTGAAAATCACTTCAACTTCACTTTTCACTTCAGGAAAATATCACAATTCATGGAGAAGACGAAGTACAGTTTTAATTTCATGTTGGGTTAATGATGGAATCAACTACCTTCGTCTCTTCAAGTTTTGTAGGAATGTGAAAACTATGTAACCGCCGACTTGGAGATTCAATTTGCATTTATTCACATAGAAATCTTTTTCATTAAAAATGACAATCGTCAAACAAGTTCCGTAACTAAATGAGAAATGTTTCGTTACAGTGTTTGAATACCATTTGATTTCATCCCATGTAAATTTCCAACTTTAACATCTAGGCGTAACGAATTATTCTCGCTTGCAATTATTTATGTGTCACTGTACAAAATTTTAAAGTTCTCTATAAACTCTCATCCACAAATCCCCTACAACTCCGAATATTTTCACAATTCCCATCAGATCAATCAAATATGTATTATCCAAAGAATTACAGTTTTGATTTGTATAAACTGCTGAATTCATCCCGGATACGTTTGCAATATTATTATTATTAAATTATAAATTACTGACGTCAGCTAGGATACAGTTCGTCAGTTTGGATATCAGGAGGAAAATCCTCATCTATTTATATTTCCGGATGTATTTCCGACGGATACTCACACAGGATTTTCGTAATGGCGCATTAGCTACAACTTTATGAACAGAAAAAAGACGTGAAAATAGCTGACAGATTTCTAACTCACATTCAAAATAAATAAAACAATTCTGATCCACAATAAATGTTGCAGCGGAATGTTGAGGAGGAGTTACAAAATCCCCCTGCTAAATGTACTCTTTTGATAAAAGTACTTAGCGATATTTATTTCTATCATTAGACACAAGAACATGAGTAAACACTCGAAGCATATCAACACCAACCTTCCAAAGTCGGATTATATTTTTACCTTCAAGTTTTACTTCCATGAAACATTCAACATCATAAATAAGTTCATTGCAACATACAAATGAAGCTTTACCATATAAGTTCTGCCAGTACATGGGGAAGTATGTAAGCTTGTAATGCATATACATTTCAAGAATGGTTAAGTCTCACTTAACTTCTCTACCATGAGTAGAGTAGACACAGTTATATTTATTTAGGTACTCAGGTGGTTCTATTTATGAATGCGAAAGTCCACAAAACGTTATGTAAGTACAGGTATAAATCTACTTAAAAGTCTTTAATAGGTAGTGGATATGTCTTACACAAGACATCAAAGTTGGATGGATTTGATTTCTTCATTATCTACCACTGTGTTATCTTTACTAAAACATCGGTTGTTTTTGAATATTCTATGTTTATACTTCGATGGAACGTCCTCATGTTGAATTCATATATTGCCGGAATGATTGGAATATTCATGAAGTATCCAAGCATGAGAATTCATATTTTTATTCCAATCGATTTCCTGATCTTTATTGGAACCATATTGTTCAGAAGCTCGGTGAATAAATAAATGTGTTAAAAATAATCCAAGTCCACTTGTAAAAAATTTGAAGGTTATGAAATTACAGGATGAGAAAAGAAAAACCTTACGCGCGATTTTATCGCGTGATTTCATGATTAGATTTATGTTCATTTATATAAATGAATGAAGGGAGAAACAATTTACTAAAACATGATTGACACATGTGAAATGGAATCAAATCATAACACACACATGAATGTGATTGTTTTTCGTGAAGATGAACATGTTGGATGAAACGAGAGGAAGAAAATTGAAAAAATTTGATATGAAAGATATTATTGGTGTTTGCTTAGATACGAATACTCCAGGCGGAAATGGCCGAATGAAGAGAAGCAATATCGCATAAAAGAGAAGAACTGAACTCAATCGAGAACGAGACAAGCGCTTGCGCAGGCAATTTCATGTCTGGCACCTGTGGACCTCATCGATCCGGTTACGAAGGGAATAGCAAAGTGCTATACCGCACCACTCGTTTTATCTATTCACCAACACACCATGCTCTCACTCCATTTCTCTCTGTGATTATTTTCTACCATACAAAAATTTTTATTTCTTCTCGCGGCATCATCATCCTCCTTGTCATATAATGGCGTATCCTTTTTCTTTCAACGTCAATTACACGCGATAATTCGGTGTGTTATAATTGGCAGATGCAAACGAGCCAATGGCGACTGCTAATGCTCATACCGGCATGAAATTAATGGCAATTATATGGTGCCACTACCAAGTTCAATAATGTGCATGCATGTATGAATAGCAAAAAATGACGGTGGCATTGCACGATTGTGGGACGCAAAAAAAAATGAATTACATTTCACTCAGCAAATTGTATGGAAAAATGCATTTGTTTGAATGGGATGAAACAATTATTGAATTACTCGCGAAATTTCACAATTCATTATGAATATTTCCAGCTTTTTATTTCTTCAAAAATCAGAAAAATTACTTCACCGATAATGTGATACAAATGAAAAAAATTTTCGATATTGGAAAGATTACGATGAATTTAATGGATTATTTTATTGATGCCATGTACGGTCTCGTTGTTTTTATTCTCGGTCATTCGAATCGTGGAGAAACTACTAAATGTGAAATACCAGTCTGTTGAATCGTAGTTGACTTGAAAACAACAGGATCTTCATAGTGTTGCAAGCTATATGAGCAGTTAATTGAATATAATTTATTAATATGATGATGAATGATATCTCTACCGAATATCTGAATTGGTGTTATGAAAATCTGAACGATTGAAATTTTCTATGAAAACTGGACTGCATTGGTGATCAGAGCCTCGTTTGAGTGAACGGAAAATGCTGGGAAATTATATATTCAAGATGAAGTCGGTTGAATGAGTAATTATCGATTACATGTGGAAAATTCACGAAATATTCTTAGAATCTCCGCCATCTCAATTATGTATTGTAATTATAAATTCAGTGATAAATTATTGTTAACTATTAGAACGTATAATAAATTTATTTGCGTTGACGTCGAAAATGAATCCTCATGAGCGCAGTATATTCTCGTAGAACAGCAGCGTGTTGAAACTCCAGAGACTTATGCCATAAAACTGTATTTATGAAATATAGAAATTGGATTGTTGAAAATGTCGAGCAATTTGGAAATTTTACTCGACGACACAAATTTTTATTAATATATTGAATAAAGCGTACAAAAATGGAGTTGATGAATGTTTAGATGTGTTCGAAAACCATGAACTCATCATTTCATATTGCAAAACTCGATATTCCTCTTCAGAACGTTAGATATCACTGACATTTCATTTCATACCTCGATTTCTATATCTCACATATGCATTCAATCAATTTCTTTCTATTACCTCAATTAACAAAATTCCTGTCATCCAATATTGCTATGTGAGAGTTACTCAATGAGCAAATACAGTTGAATGAACGCATATGAAAAAATTCTTGTCATTAATTCTTATTGAAGTACATGTTGGCTTCATTTTCATTTGCATCTCGCTGAAAAAAAAGTGCAAAGTTACATTGATCTATCCATTTCGACATAATCTAATTCACCTTCTCGTTATTATGTTTCATATAAACCTTCATAGTTACCCCCATTGTTGAATAATTAACATCAAACAGATTTCTCTCTCCACCACAATCCTCTATACCAACATACATATTTCCGTATGATCACACTTCCGGTTGAATAAATTATATTTATTCACCGACCTCTCCATCTTTGTTAATAAATCATTCGTTGTTCTGGTTATCGCAGCTTCCGAACATCTGATGAAAAATAGAGGCAAAGTTTTCAATATGAAAAAAAAAACAACTATTAATCATACACAGATATCGATTCACAATACTCATCCTCACCACTTTTCCGCATCGGTTTCATCATCCTGCACCAGTAGTCCTGTGATCTACCAATTCACTTTCACTCTTACTTTCATCGTGATATCACAAATCAACAAACAGAACATTTCTATATTTCATTCTGGATGAGAAATGTCAAACTGATTTCCTTTCTATGTTACCGATTGAATATTGGTAAAAAATGGGTAAAATGTTCTTGGCCTAATCTGAGACAACTCACTTTCCGAATTTTATTTCATGGAAGTGACAGGAGCAGTTCATTTATCAATAAATCGATTTGATTTGTTGATGTTGTCAGTATAAATGGTTACATGTGTTCGTAATACATTCCTTTATACACAAACACATTCAGAAACGACATCGAGCGAGCTATTTAAATAACGGATGAACTAAAAGCTAGCGTGTATTGTAGGAATCAAGAGTGTTTATATAGAACGCAATGAGACAGAGAAAGCAAAAATATGAAGAGAAATGAGACAGGGATGAAGCAAAAGGCACAGGATGCTCGCAATAATCCGTCTTGTCACGAACACACAATGCCACTATCATTACTAGTCTCTTTGCCTTGTCCAACCAAGCCTCTATTGACAGATATATCTCTGGAGTACAATTCATTCATTATATCTCCAACATCTCGATATTATCAAAGTCCTCACATTTTATCACAAGTTAACGTTGGCAATTTATTTTGTATTTTGTTCCAGGTCGTCCACCGGATTTCATTGCATTTGTCATCACTGTTCTGATGATGTTATTGATGGCAGCAGGTGTTCGGAAATCTCTGGTATTCAATAATGTTTTGAATGCGATAAACCTAGCTGTATGGGTATTCATTATGGCAGCAGGAATGTTCTATGTTGATTCGGATAATTGGTCTGAACACAAAGGTTTTCTTCCGTATGGCTGGAGTGGGGTAAGCTTCGCTACTTATCTCTGTTAGTTGAGTGAGATTTCTTTTCTGTAATGATGGTCACCAAGGAATGTTCCAATGATTCGTTGATTTCGTTGTGATTACTTCAAGGATCTAAAATTGGAATTGTAACAAATGAAGATAAATGAATTGTGATAAGATGGAAACTATCTTGGCATAGATACGATGGACGACAATATAAAATAGATTTTGGACATTTGCTTTGACCTGTTCACGGATGTGATTTCTGAAGGAATTTATGTCCAGCAGATGTATTGGAAGTTGTCTGTCGTGTACTTGAGAATATGTATGAAACAAAGCTTCGACCGGGCAACAAATGTTTGTACTCAAGCATACACGATTGCTGTGTACATTTAGAGTAGAATTCATGTGCCAACAAACATGTCACGGACAAATGTTCTTACAGAGAACGAAATTTCAGATAAAACTTTCGTTGGTTCTCGAATATACCACAATTAGGGCACATTTTTCATGTGTAGGAATACAAAAGTTGGAATAAAATTGTGTTAAATTGTCACGTATTTCAGGAAACTTATCCCTAAGGAGATATATAGGATACTCAATATGTATACAGGATAACAATTTGAACGAGAGTTTACCTGGTACACGATCTCTCTTGAGGAAACCCAATTCGGAGATGGAAACTTCAGAGAAATATTATCGTGCACTAAAGTATTCTATTTTGTTTCTAGTTATTTGATGAAATTAGACTTGATTTTCATAGAAACTTCTTCCTCATTTCTGAAATCAAATAAGAACTAACTAACAAATGGAAATAAATTGATAAAAGTTCATGCAGCAGTATACGTAAAAAAAAAAAATAAAATGTACATTACCGTATTCAACAGAAACGGATTTTTTTGAGAGTCATCGTCCAATAACAGGGCGACCAAACTCATGAAAATTCCAACTCATCCAGTTGGATATTGCAGTTGGGGTTACACAGATATATACAACTTGCAACTCGCTATCATCTGCTTTCTATTTTTGTTTGCATTTTGCAGTGAAGTTGCAGAGTGCATATGTGGTCATTCTGAGTTAGAAATTCTTTTCATCCTGAAATGTTCTGGAACGTTGAATAATTTCACAGTTTATTATACGTCGTACCATTGTTGGTAGATATTCAAGAAGAATGAAATACGTCTATTTAAGATCATTTGAATTTATTCGTGGTTGCTATTTCAATGCAAAGTGAAAATTTTGGACGGTTGCATATGTTCTTTATCAGTAATTTCTCATTGTCCAATGTCATTATCCAAGTTGAGGTTCATTCAGCAAGTATTTTATTGATATACGGGAACAATCAGTATCAAGTTTTTATGAATACTGCGGCAATCAACCCGACACTCTTCGCATCTTGACAAATTGTTCTTCCTCACATTAGAATTTCTCCTCTCAAACTGATAGACAATGATAAAATTGTTTGACAGTTGCCCAATCAATCAGTACTTTTTGCTAGAAAATGTGTAATCACACGATATTGTTTGAAAATACAACCCTCTTTCTAACATTTCCAATAGTTTCATCCCTCATCCACATTATTATTCTATCCCCTTTCGGAACTCAATTATTCTCCCATGACATTTGAGTGTCCGAATCTGATAGATCTGACCAAATCTATATGATAACATCGACTGATGACCAATATCGATATAGAAGGGTAAAATAAATCGATATAGAATCAAACAAAATGGCAATCAAAGTTACGGACTTCATAATGAGTTCGCGCATGATTCTTTTTCATCAATCAAACGCACTAATCCCTGGAGAAAATCTCCTTCAAGCAGATGTCCAGTTTATTCCTTGGAAAAATTCGTAAAATACTTGTAAGTGTTACTCGGAGAATCAATTTTCTCGACCATGTGCGATCTTGATGCCGGGTTATTGGGATTTTTTGTTTGCAAATTTCTGAATTATAAAATCATCATTCAAAAAAATCATTGGCGATTCACTACACTGAACATATTCGTGTCTTGCAGTTCGATAACTACGAATAGGAAAAAGAATACCCTCAATATTTTAGTGGAATGGTGTATAACAGTAACTTACATACGAATATAAACAAAAACTTTTCTATTCGAATGAGGGTGAATACATCAAATCAGAGAACGAAGAAACTCACAGGAAAGAAAATTCGGGGGAAAATACGCGTCTCTATAGTAAGGATGAATGAGCAATGGATCAATATGAAATGACTGGTTGAAAGACAAAGGAAACGTGGGGACAACAGAAATTATTGCGGAGATTTTTAGAACAATGACGAATCCATAATTGGATGCATCTCGACGAAATGAACTGTCAGCATTTTGAATTTGCACTCTAGAAACGAAAGTCACTACAAATTGAATTCAACTTGTCGTTTGTGTGTCATTTTTTTTTCCATCCGATTCATTCCCAACATTTCATGCTGGCATCATCAAAAATGATTAGTGGAACGCATGGCAACAGATCAAAATACTTTATTTTATCAACACATTCAATGACAAGTTTATATGAAATTAGGATTCTATGTGAATTTTTCGCACTACTCAATTACTCCCCAATCATCTGCTAAAGACCAGGTTCATTCTGGGATAATTGATCCTGATGAATCCATCCACAAGAAAATAATACTATTGCTGGGGTTCTGTAAATTATCCCTGAATATATCGATCAATGGCGAAGACCAAATGAGTGAGCAATTGAAAAAGGAAGATAATGAGGGGACGTGTACATACGAAAATTGGAAGACAGTTAATTGAATAATCCATTTGCGCTATTTCTAAGTGAGAATAATTTAATCGCAGAACTCTCAATCAAACGCTAATGACATTACCAATATCTCGTTCATTCTTCCTTCTCTAAAATCCGGTAATGAAAACAGCAAAATGACGAAATCAGTTGCAGCAATGATAGTCATAATTATAATGGCATAGAAGACGTATCGTTATGTGACAAATTGAACGCATACATCGTATGGCGTACGCCTTCCATTTCACTACAAAATCGATGAATCTTGAAAAAACATGAGATAAATTATTCGAGTGAAAAAAACTTGAGCCCACCTTAGTATCAGTGGTGACAGAACACAAGAAATAGTATTACGAATGAAAAAAATGTAAAGATGAATGTAGGGAAAGATGAGGAGGAAAAATCGAAAAGGAACGGGAGCACCCTCAGTTCGAGGAGACGGTGTGAAGGGTCTTCAAGTGTAAGGGCAGCTATTTATAATGTATTTCAACCTGAAACCACTCGAAATCTTCAATCTGAACTCCCGATTATGTGACCTGATCTTTTTATCCGCATGACTAAAGATATTTACGAGTATATATATTTGTCCAAACCACAAACCCTGTAGTTAACTTGATGTTCGAACTTTCCATGTAGATGTATCATGAGTGGATACACACGAATGGAAAATCCAAGGGTATACGGCCATTATCGATTTACATATTGGTACACAGTACGGCTCAACTATGTGTGTTGATGTGTTACGGGGTTGTGTATTTCACACCACCACTTTAATCGCGAATTTTATACTCTTTTCTTTTTGTTCAATCTAAGAACTTGTTCATTCATTTCCATATTTTTTTTCATTTCAAAACAAGTTGGTGGTACTATCAGAATTCTACTTCGACTATTGTTGTCAGCATGATAAATCCAAAACTTTTCTCCCACCAAGATTGTATCCGAGTCTCTGCGTCTAAATCTTCTCTTTCCAAATTCTTCTCCACTTTTTTTGTGACTGATACCAGGTCGTGGAGATATCAAAAGTTATTAGAACAGGATGTAGTATTTTTTGCATCTCGTATTCAACTTCTGATAACCGGGCCAAGGAGAAAGTTCTGAAAATGTTGAAATTCAAAAAGAATATAAATACAAAAAGGTCGATCATACTTTCATGATTGTAATATCATTCCATGCAATTATTTGATTCAGGTATTCACTGGCGCCGCCACATGTTTCTATGCCTTCATCGGTTTCGACATAATTGCAACGACGGGTGAGGAAGCGACAAATCCGAAGAGAAGCATTCCCCTAGCTATCATGACATCGTTAATTATTATCCTAACAGCATATGTAACAAGCAGTATGGTCCTGACGCTAATAGGTGAGTAACACTCAATCCCTCATGGTCAAGTTTTTGATCACAAATGGCCCATTTCATTCAGATTAAATGAGGTCATATTAATAACTAGAGAAATATTTGTTTTGACAGTTCCATATGATGAAGTTGATCAAGATTCAGCGCTAGTGGATATGTTTGGACAAGTCGGCGCTTACAAATGCAAGTACATTGTAGCAGTGGGTGCACTTGCAGGCCTGTCAGTTTCAATGTTCGGCAGTATGTTTCCTATGCCAAGAATAGTTTATGCAATGGCTCAAGATGGCCTCATATTCCGGTACTTAATGTTCATATCCTAATTTGAAGGCAATATCGTGCATGAAATAAATTACAACTGTTGTAATATGGAGAAGATATATAAACTCAAATTTTCAGTACACTGAGTCAAATTTGGCCAACAACGGGAACACCAGCATTGGCAACGTTTACATCCGGTATAGCAGCTGCTTTCGTAGCGTTACTTATTCAACTGGAGGTACTGGTTGAAATGATGTCTATTGGTACCTTGCTGGCGTATACTCTCGTGTCAACTTGTGTTCTCATTCTTCGCTATCAACCACATTCAACAAATTTGATTGAATTGTTACCACAAAGTTTACGAACACCTTGTCGATCGCCCACAAAAGAAACACAAAGCAATATCCAACCAACTTATGGTAAAGAATTGCGACCTGATCAATTGACAACTGCATTGAATACAGTTCAGGCAACGCAAACTGAAGTAACGACAAATAATAATGGCCAACGAGTCACTGTACGACGTGTCAGGAGAGCAAATAGTTCATCACCAGACTCAGACGATACTTATGGCGGGGAAGAGGATGATGTTGGTTTAGGAAAGGACGATCAGTATCTCGTCAGTGATAGAACAGAAAATAAATTTTATGGCAGCGTTCATGCAGCTGCAGCAGCATCCAGTTGCGGCAGCGCTCATCAATATCCTGGAACGACTCCAATTATTGGCCCGCCACTCAACTATCTCCAACGACGTCTGCAGGTATTGCCAAAAGTTGTCATAATAAAGTTTTGTCACTGCAGTGGACTATCGCCGAATATTCCTGTTCATATCATTCACATAGTTCTACTGATTGTTATATTCGTTTATTGAAGGAAGATTCATTCATGACTTTGATGGTAATTCGCAGGCAGCGCAATATCTGTGTCCAGCAATATTCCCATGGGTTGATAGAGGACCTGCAACTGAAGCATCTGGTCGTTACGTCATGAAAATGGTGGGGATACTCTACTTACTGATTCTCATATTCGATCTGATTATTGTCTGTGGAATGGGTGACATGGGCACATTCACAACAATTTTACTATTTGCCTTCTTGTTTGCAATCATCGGTGTATTGCTAGCTATAAGTCGAAAGCCTCAGAACAGGTGAGCTTCAAACACAAATACTATCAACACATTCCCTGAGATAAATTTGATTCAAATGGAAATCCGTGTGGTTGAATTCTGTATCCTACTTGTTCATTTCAGGAATACAATGATGTTCATGACTCCTGGGTTACCATTCGTACCTGCAATAGCAGTAACAGTCAACATTTATCTTATATTCAAATTGAGTATTCTGACGCTCGTTCGCTTTACGGTTTGGATGACACTAGGTGAGTCGCAATAGCTTTCGAAAAACAAATAATGTTTCTCGAATTTCACTCGTATTGCACTTTTCATCACCGTTATTGACCGAAAAAGATGATTCTGGCGATAATGATTGAGTATAGAAATGATCATTGAACTCATAGATTCGTCAATTTCTTTCATATTATGATAACCTGGTAAAATACCTTCAGATACGATCACATTAAAGCTGTCAGGTGTGTGAGTTAAATATGTTTTTCAACAACCTGCCAGAGATCCAATGTAGTTTCATATGTTAATCATCTTCTTATGACTGTGATGAGAAGTAACGTAATCACAAAAGCGAAATAAATATTCAACAGTCTAATTTTCATACTTTGTGCAGGTTTCCTTATGTACTTTTACTACGGTATAAAAAATAGCACCCTGGAACAAAGAGAATCCGATGAGTCTGGTCATCACAATGAAAATATTGGCAACATTGAGCTGACAGTTACTGAACACCAAGGTGCGTCACCATCGCATCGATTTATCAGTGGACAAGATCGTAGCATTTATGAAGGTGAACAATTAGACGCTTTCGGTCAACCTGTCTTCGGTAGTACGAATCCTGGTAATATGCCGGGACATTCAAGCATTACCTCGCAATCACAAGCATCTTCTAAAAGTGGTCAGCCGTTATTCATACCACAAGATAGCTTCCCTACTTGGGATGATTGAAAGTGATAGCAACAAATTAGATTTGGAACAACTGAATGCGCTGGTTCACACGCAATCATTGTCAGACGTAGAAGAAAGTTAAGCGTTAATTACATGACTGGAATGAATAGTTGTCAGATGTTCTTTGTAGTGGAGTATCCGCATCCCTTCTGTTTTACAGGATATTATACACAATTTATTGTTCGTCGATTTTTTCTAGGTATGATTGTGATAAATGTTTACGGCAATCATTATCATTATTCAAATTAACCCGATGGATATTTGTTGAATTTGTATTGATTTCTCTTGGGTTTACCACAAGATTTCCAATGAAACGATTGATCGTGGAACATATTATCGTCACGTGAATGTAGAAAGAGAAGAATGAAAAAGAACGCGAGCTACAGCAAAAAAATAACAATTGTTAGATCGGAAAGATAAAATAAATTTTTCAAAAGTTTAGTCTTTTCGAAACGGTCCAGTATATAGAATTTTACCCTATCTCTAAGCTTCTACAATAATGTTTATCCACAACCTTGCAATTGGAATAGATCATGATAAATTATTTATTTGTAGAATTTATAAGAGTTATAGAAAATTATGTTATTCTGCCGCTGATTCTAGCAATAATAAGTAGGAATGAGATTTGAGAAAAAATTAATCAGTTTGAGATCTAATTTTACATAGGACAAGTATTGTAAGAGCAAAATTTAATTTTTGTTCTAAGAGGAGTAGACAGCACAGCCGACGATTTTCTCCTGTAAACAAATATGAAAATACTATGATGTGGAAAATAATTAAAGAAATATTAATGAGTGGATCTTATTCGACACACAGGAATTTCCTACTTGACATTTCCAATGGACGAAAGCTTCACGTCTAAGTTTGATCTTTGTTTAAATCCTGGTAGATACCAATAAAGTTGGATTTAAATCAATTTGATTGGATGGCTTTGATAGCACTCAGTAGATATGATCATATGCTAATTGAGAATTATCGAATGAATTATTGCAGATAATTCTCTCTGATAGAACTGTTCCATAACATGTTGAAGAAGAGTCTACGACATAACTAAATGGTCAAGGCCATCAACATCTGCATGCTGAATTCTTTCTGTAAATAGGGAAGAAGTCCTTTTGTTGAGCTGCCTACTTCTCAAAATTTGTAAAATTACCGATGACTTCAAGGTTCCACACATATTTCGCTCTGTTTGTAGAAAGGGTATAAACATATACCAAGTCAATATTATCACCCCTTGCGTAAACTCGGATCTTGTCCAACGTCGATTTTAAAATTAACAAGTAATCCAAGACTTAAAAACATGCAATTTGAAGAAATGTTGTGTCAACTACAAAGCGAAATAATTGCCGCCGGCAGGCACGTCGGTGAAACCGTAAACAAAGTTTTAACGCGCTCTGTAAATTATTTCAGATTATATAAGCAGAATTATCTTATACGAAAGCGTATATGAAGCCGAAGTGAAAGAAAAAAACAAAGAAATACGAAACAAAAATGAATCCTAATTGTTTTGTCAGTACAATTGAATCGATATATTGAATTATAAAAATATGATATCGTTGACAAGGAACATATATGAAACGACACAAAATACCAAATAAAAAAAAATATATATATTATTCTGTGAATGAACAGTGCCTGTACCCCAGACGCTAGTCGAGAATTAGATTTTATCGTTCGTCAGGATTCAACAGAATTCAAAGTGTCCACACGTAAAATATAAACGATTGAAAAAAGACGAAGAGATAGGGAACTGAAGAAAGGAAACAACACTGATGACTACATATTTATCATGAAATTAATATGAATGCAGAAGTTTAACTATAAAGCGCAAAGACTTTCGCCATTTATGACACTGTTAAGTTCCATTTTATATACTAATAATAAGTAAATCATTATTCATGCACGGTTATTCAAGTTGATGCTAAATAATTTTTTCAGTCATGAAATCCGTGATAACAATCGCTATACATTGTGTTAAACTACATTCAAAACTGTTGAGAAATGTTAATTAATGAGTTTTTACTGATATAAATACACAAGACTCAATACGTCAGTTTATCTTATATCTGCACTGTATATGCATGAAGCAATGTGTTATAACTATAAATATGTATTTATTATATGTATATGCAAAGAAGAATGATAAAAGGAATATATACAGTGGAAAAAATGACGATTATAAACATATATTTGAAAAAAAAAATTATAAGGATAACATTATGATTATGGAATCTTTAAATATTTGCTTTTTTAGTTAGAATTTCAAATTCTTAGATAGGAGGAAAAGGCCTATTTAATTGTATTTATGTGTGTGTAGAATGTTTGATCAGAGTGGATGATTAATAAAAGATTCGAATGGAGAAAATGATGTGGAAATTATGATAATGATAAATAATGAAGAAAAAATTGGAAATCACGAAATTATCAACGGAAAAATTGGCTAAAAGAAATTGCAGAAAAGTGTGTTGATACTCGAATTTTTCTTCTTTTGATTTCATGATATTTTTCGATTATTTCAGCTCGTCTCAATGCTCCTAATCATTTCCAATTTGATGCAAATGATCAGTATGTTATGATCGTATCGTATCGTGTCAATCATTCATTTATCAATCATTCACTTCCTCTCCAACACAATTTGTATTCACTCTTCCAAACTTAATTAACAATTTCATGAATTAATATGAGTGACGATTTGTGTGCGTGTGTGGAAACTTGACTATATAAGTTACTGTGTTAACGTGAATTTGTGTGATTGATAACTATTGTAAACACAGAGTTTACAAATTCATCAACATATTTTAGACACGGAGGAAAGCAAAAGGGGGGAAAAAATTGCGATGCAAAATTTTGAGGTGTACATGGATATATTGATTGATTGAAAAATGTTTGTTTCGTTCATAACCAAACTATTATTATTCATCTAAATGAATTTTTTGATGCGCACATGCCATTCACTCGTATCATCGAGTCTGGCCCGAATATTATCGTTACTATATATATAGTTTCACGTATAGGAAATCCGAAAAATGGGTGATGAAGTAAATATTCTGAAAGCAAGAGTGACATAAAATATATGAGTGGTTAAAAAGAAAAAAAAAACTAATTCATAATTAGAATATATATGATTAAAAATTTTTGTCTTCGTATACTGCTGTATCTGTCATTTCTGTCATTATCACAGATACAAAAACCAAACAAATCTCTTCTCATCACTACGTGATGAAATTTACGAAATAACAATTGATTATAACAAACAAACAAAAAAAAAGCATATCGTTCGAAACTAAAGAAGAAAGGCGAAGAAAAGTGAAGATATAATTTCATGAAGTTAAACTGAGAAATGATAAGGAGGAATTAAATATAAAACTTTTTTCATGTCACATTCTTGAGAATATTTTATTTTACTGTATTAAAATTTACGACAAAAATTGATTCAATTTTCCAGTAGTTGAAACAGGCAAAAAACATTGTGTACGGTTCAGCAATTTTTAGTGATGTGAAATGCAAACAAAGTGGAGATGATAATTTTTCCATGTAAAATATATACCCTCCGTATAATTACGTTATTTAATATCGATAAGAATTAAAATAAAAAATGATTATTCGAAATATATTTAGAGGATTATTAATTCTTTTTATTTTTCATTGTAATCATTAAAAACGCTTGTGCATTTTTTATTCATTTGTCAAATGTCTAGTATACCACATGACACAAATTCATCCAACAATTCGTTCTGATATAATGTGAAAATATTTTGCGCGTTATTCGCTGACCCGATTAATGTCACAGCTGAACATTTTTCATGGTCTTCCGGCCAACGTGGGCAATATAGCGCTATCATATTTCATATCGCGGTACATGAGGAAAAAAGGGAATAGTTGAGGAGAAAAAACGTAGAGAGAGAGAGAGTGATGGACTGGATATATAAATTGCCACAGCCGAAGATTTACTTTAATACGAAATATAATGGTGGATAATATAAAAAAAAGCTCCTTAACGTATATAAGTGGTTTATGAGATACGTAGAGAGGATAAATACTGATATTTTCTGCCGGTTCGCAATACATTTCGTGAATTGTTCTTCCTTTTTATATAATCGATTGCGTAAATCCTCTGGAATTTAATCGAGACTTGATATCCGTCAGGGATATATTACCTGATAATTTAGAGTTTGAAATTTGATGATCATGAAATTACTTCGTAATGGATTGACTCATCGATTGTTACTATTTATAGAGTGACAATGTCATTATCTATAATGGCAAACTAATAAAATGCATCGTTCATAGTTGTCTATGATGTCAGATCGACCAAACAAAATAAACTGAAAATGATTTAAAAAGGAATTTTCAGTTGAAATAATTTTTTCGTTTGATTTTGTCTTGCTCAATGATGAATTGTATGTGATACATCATTTTTTATCAAAAAATTTGAACGCCCATATTTCCAAGAGCTCAGGACTACGAGAATATTTATTGATCCCTCAGTATTCATGAAATTTGAATAATAATAGAAAAGATGGATAAGAATTCGGAGGGATATCTTGAGGAAATCTTCTCGATGATTCGATGAGAGAATTCCAATGATTAACGAGTCCTTGCAGGTATTTTCACGAACGGAGGGTTTGAAACTCAATTATGAGAAATATTTCACAAGTAAGTGAATGTGGTTTGCATGTTATTCCTTTCAAGGAACCTCTACGAAAAAATTTTTCCCTTTTATACAACCATGAGAATCCACACCAGTTCAAATCACCATCCACAACATTCTCGTAGCATCTGTAAAAAATCAAACTTTAAAAGAATTCAGCATCACAACTTCCTGTAGTTTTCATCAGTGTGATAAAATCGACATATCCACGATGCATTTTTTCTTTTTTTCATTCATTCATCCAACTCATGGATGACTAAATCGTCGGGGGCTTTCATATCATCCTTTACATCAAACTCTTATTTCAAAAAGTCATTCAGATTTTATAAATTTTCCACTTCTCCCCAATGACATCCATGAGCTACGAAAAAATGAGATCGATATATTGTTCAAATCTCTGAAAACAATTGAGCTATCGAAAGAATCTCCCTGGTAATCATTTCAGGATTATTCTTCAGTGCATACCAAATTGAAAGAATAATGGGAAGTCATGCAAATAAAGAAAATCTACGTCAGATCAATAAGAAAAAATTGAAGCATATTTATTCCATATATAAATGTGAACGAACTCGACTATTTTTAATAACACTTTTTGTTATCGCCTTCAACTACAACATCCTACAGGAAAATATATTCATAAATATAAACACAAACGTAATTCGATCGTTTGAAACTACATCAGTATCCATAATATCAGTGAGGTAGCCACGAGCGACGTTGGTCATCGATCCAACGAATGACGTACGAAAAGATATCCAATGGAAAGAAGTAACAAAATTTATCTTGCTCAAATTTATGATCATGAATTTTTTCAATTTAATTCAGTTCAATACTTGAGGAACTGAGTGAAAGTTGATACAAATTTGACAAGTGATCTTACTGAAACCTGACTAATATTAACTCATCCGTTAATTTTAGAATATCTCACTACATGTTGATTTTCTATTATTATGCCTTTTCTTTTTTATTATCTGAGTAAATAATGAAAGCAGCGGATGAAATCCTTCGTTATCGAGCGTCGAGTCACAATGGCATACGAGAGATAAAAGCCATCACAGAGCTGGTAGTCATATAGCAGAGGGTAGAGATGTACGATTTGAAAAGTATATAAATATTTATATATTGAGTTTTCTGTCGACGAGAATAATATTTGATGATTCTAATGTAATATAAAGAGCTTCATGAAATAATAAACACTCACAAACGTTGTTCCAAGAGATGGTGTTATGGCTCCAGGGAAAATTAAATGCATGAGTGACTGAAAGAGTAAAAGAAAGAGAAACTTGACCTCTTATTAAAATATGTGATGCACATCTGACGATGCATTAAACATTGGGAATCAATGACACCACTCTCTTTAACTCCATTAGTATCATATCAATTATTGGTGCTGATTCACGATACGAGTCAAGGTAAAAAGAATCTGTGAACAAGAGAGAATCCAAAAAAAAAGTAACAACACAGTTAAAAAATTGAAAATGACGTTGATGAAGAGCGAGGAGCTGCAAAGAATATTTCACTTTGATATCATAGTCAGAAATTAGATTAAACACAAAATTGAGTTTCAATTTTTTATATATCGCTCTAATTTCACAGTAATGAAGAGACTTTTTCGAATAATGTGATAAATTTCATTGCAATTCAATCGGTGAAATACTTACGATGTCACTGGCTTTGTCCTATAAAATCTTAATTTTCAGTGAAGTACACTTGAACTTCTTCACTTGACAATAATCATCCTCCACGAAGTCTAACTCATGACAATCCATAATTTTCAGAATTTTTCAACTTTCGAGAAAAAATTTTTCACATTTCTTCTCCGCATGTACGATGAAAATAATGAAATATAAAAATGTCAAATCATTTCTTTATCTTAAACATGTGTCAACCCCACTCAGACACAATATATTCCATATATTCCCTTGAAGCTAAAAGATGATTTGCCATGTCAAAATCCAAATAACTATGAAATAATTCATTTT
Organism: Meteorus sp. PSUC_FEM 10030008; assembly: GCA_018881525.1. Classification (NCBI taxonomy): domain Eukaryota; kingdom Metazoa; phylum Arthropoda; class Insecta; order Hymenoptera; family Braconidae; genus Meteorus; species Meteorus sp. PSUC_FEM 10030008. The sequence continues at coordinate 32,194 of JABMBR010005960.1, forward strand.
CGATTATCCAAGATGTCATTGACTCATGACCTTGTATGCATAGATGAGCACATCTACATTCATGTATCGTCACACCCTCTTGAATTTAGATGGACTATACACTCCTCTAATTTCACTAATCGTATTCCATCATTAAGCTCTCTATTCTCGCATACAAGGACAAACCATTCAGTGAACCACACATATGAACATACAAGTTGAACAACGATAAATGTGACAACGTTTGCGTATATATTTCAGCATTGTATAACACAGGAGAATCAAATTATGCTCAATCACGTATCGTGTGATAAACTACGTATTTCAGTTTGTTTGGATGGAGTCAAACTTAAATAGAGCTTGCTTCTTGTAGTATACAAATTTAACGATTAAATTGGAATACAGACAAAGAACGTATTCGAATGTAAATCACGCCTCAAACATCTAAGTCAAAGTTTCTTTCTCAATTCCTAGGAGGTTGGAATGTAGTCTCAAATCGAAACTCTCACATCAGCAAGGGTGATGTTGAAATTTGATATGAAAAATCCTCCCTGTAGGCTTTATTCAAATTGTTCCACCGACAGTTAATTATAAGAGTAGTAGATATACATTCATTTACATTTTTTTCTTTCCATGTTCTATAAGTATTCAACCCCCGATCGTATATCAGAATTGTAAATTTGAATTAGAGGTGATACCTGTTTTAATTATTTATCAATAAAGTGGTGATACAACTGCTTTCCAACCAGTGCTTTGAACAGATTGAGTGCTTGAGAATCAGAACCAATTTGTAATTGCTAACAAAATTTTTTGTTTTATTCATTGGCGGAAAGTGGGTGGATACACTGACGAAGTTTATCAATTGTCAGAAGCATCCTTCAATTATTGATTCGATATCTATCCTGCTGAGTATGACGTTGTTGTTTAAACGACTGAACTATTGAAATATGATCTGGTGATATTGAATTTCCTCGACAACACCAATATACTAGGAGAACGACACTATGTTGGTGATGACAACTGGAATGAAAAGAGGATGAATAACCGTATAACCAACAATGGAGTCTTGTTGTGATGCAGATGTGAACATATTTTTAGGTGACTTGATTGATTAAATATTTGTGGATTTATGATCTATTCTATCAATGATGAATCGAGATTGTCATCAATGAGCATTTTCACATTCAATAAAGCAGGATGAATTTGTGAGTATTGATTTGGACATAAATTAGTTTTGTCATTTCAATATGGAGCCATCAATGGGTGTTATTTTATCATCAACGGTTGGGCTTACGTAAATTTTACTTCACATAGTGAACGAACCTGTCCACTGACGTTTTATTCTGCTTCGTGGATGTAGGTATCCCCGTTACTGTCGAAACATTTGAAAACATTCTCCACTTTGATGGAAAATCAACATGTGCAATATGTTAGAGGGTATTGACTCTCTTCTAGTGATCCTATTCATAGATGATGAGAATGAGAATTTCCATAAGTGCCCGTGTATCTGATACCTATCAGTATTCATTTCAGAATTATGATAAAAGTCAAATTGGATCAATACAATTCCGAAACACTGAGAGTCACCATCGAAAAAATGTGCCGCAGTTAGAAGATTGTTATTGAGTGACACAATAAATTGTCAACATCAGACAATAACCCTCTGACATGGACTATGAAATAATTTCATTTGAAATAGAATTTAGTCACGCTGTCATTTTTAAGTTGGTGATTTCGAGATTAAATTCCGATTATTCATGGGAGGTCGTAAAATTATCAGACTCCATCCTAGAATTATAATTTTTCAGATTATTCAGAGCCATCGTGGGGATTCTGTAATTTTACTCTTACTATTGAATTTAATGGCGGAGAAAGGAGCCCCGGCAGATATTTCTAGTAAAAACTGAAGAACTTTTTACGTAACACACTCAAGGTATAAAAATATTCTTTTTTCGTACTCACAGAAAATTCAAAGCCATAATAAAAACAGAAATCTTTGTGAATGTTTAACAAGAAAACAATTCAAAATTGTAATATTCAATTAGGACATGAATGCTAATAGCTATCCCATGGAAAATAGATAAAAAACCTCACATGACCTGAATCAAAGTTATTCAGAATATACATTTGTTGATTATATTTATCCATACGAAAATGTGTTGCAATTTTTTCGCGGTTTTTTCCTCTTTTTCCCCCTTCTATGTAATTTTTTTTTTTTTTCATCCCTTTTTTGTGCACACTGAGAGGCCCACAAGAGCCACACTTTCATCTTGGTAACGGCGTCAGCGTTCCCGTTCTCCCTCCGGTACTTCTCTCTATATTCACGTTCCATGACGAACATGCGCTCCACGAGGTTACGAAGCGTGGTCAGACTCCAGTTGCGCTCCGCCACCCAAGGAGTCTTCACCGTGATATCACTCCAATCGCAGTTTGGGGGGTGATTAAACTTTCCAAACATATCGAAAAAAAATTATAATTATTGTCCAATCACGATTGAAAAAATAGTCACCATTTGAGAATTCGATTCGACGAATTAACAAACTCTATGACCATTCTAAAATTGTTAAATATTTTTCCTGTCATCTACTTCAATCATAAATTTATTTTGCGCTGTCTCATGATTGACAAAAAAATAAGCCACATATTTTGGTAATGAGTATGTGAAATTTCATTTATACCAGAGCAGTTGACAGAGCGTAAGGGAAATAATAATTAATTGGCATGAAGCCAATAATATTGATTGAGACATAAAGCAATAGTCATCAAAGAAACATGTGGACGCGGGAAATTCTGTCGTGCCTATTATCCACTCGCTGAAACTACTTGAAGAAAGTTTTTTTTTCACACGGTAAGTCGACACGCACATTCACATTCAATTACTTTCGCACGGACGAAATGAAATAATTGAAGAAGAAAAATAATACAAAAAATAAACGTAATATACACTGATATATCATGGAATTACGTCTGTATATTAAGCATTATTTATTCAGTTTTTATCATTGAGAGTCCTTCGAGAATAAACATTAGCTTTTTAGCGTTCCTGAAATACCCAACGGAAACAAAAGTGGCAGGGGTTAAATATTCGTTGAGAAAGTTCCGTTCAATGAATCACTACATTTTTTCGATTTTTCGTCCACCATAAATTTTAGTGTTTCACTTTTTCAACCTACCCTTCGTTTTTGTGAAAATATTATTTCTCTATCGACTGTTTCAACATTGAAAAATTGAGGCTCATTATTCGGTTTTGTATTGTTTGTATTGTGAGTAAACATTATTCTCCAATAATATCATCAATATTGTACTTGTGATTAGGTACGTGATTGTAATTCTCATGTGTTTCTATACCCCAATTGTCATTGTCGAAAGTACCCCTGAAAAATATAGAAGAAAATTGCGAGGGAAACGAAAATTCCACCCAACCCCAGGTTATTATGCAAAATTAAATATTTCATAGTTGAACCGAATGAAAATTTTTTTTATATCATGAGCGACACTGATTTCATTATTTTCATCTATGAAGAATGCAATAAACTTGGTTTATGAAAGAGAAGGCGGAAAGCTGCATATATCCATGAAATATGATAAAATTTTCATAGGGATCTCCATCGCTACTCACATTTTCCAATGCATAATGTTGTGTCCGACAATTTCGTGATAAATAACATGAAAAATCACTAATAAAATTGTTGAATTGAAAAATAATGAAATACGTGTTGAATTCCAACAAATTAGTGACAATGAAATAAATATCGAATTAATCATGTTCATGCAAAATATCCGAGAATTATCAAGTAGAAACGTCGATGCCAAGATTTGAAAAGCAAACGCTTTTTCTTCGAATTTTCAACAGTTGAAGTATTCCAGAACATCAACTTTGATACCATATTATAACACAATCGAAACTAAATAAAACACATCGATTTGTTTCAAAGTTTCAATAGTTGGCCAGAACAACAGTCACTCTTCGATCGAACTTTTTTAACAAAGTTACTTTTCCTCGTGGTGTAACACATAAAAAATTACTCGATTGATATAACTCGTGCAGAAAATTATTTGCGATTGCTTTCAGTATCATTAAGCACCACCACTCTTTCCAAGTCCATTTGTCACAGCCGCTCCATAAAAGTCACTTTTGTAATTTAAATGAATACACGTATTCTTCCCTTAGTCAGTAAGTATCCCATCAATTATGATGGGCAACATGAAAACTACATTCACGTTCAAACGTGTTTCGAAAACTCCACAACTTTCATCATCCTTCATATTTTGATAGGAAATTCCTATAAAAAATGTTCGTCATAATTAATTTTCAGTTCCCCGTCTCGCCTAATGAATTTTCATTATTTTTGGAACAGAAGTTTTAGATACTGAAATCCAATTTCTGATCAATATCGAATTTTTTCATTTCCTTCATACACCTAAAAATTCTATAATTCCCAAACGTCAGTAAAAAAATCGCTCACCTCTTCTATTAATTCTCAAAATTATCCCTTAACCTCAAAACTACATTACAACCGATCAAACTGATAGTGAAGAACTTTGACCCACCACAAGATCATGAAATCTAACGTATCCAGAAAGGGCAATTATAGTTTGATCAATGGAGTATTATAGAGCTTCGTCGCGAACGAACTTCCATATAACACACGTATTAGATCAAATTAGTTGTGTAAACATTTGAGTTGCTACACTCTTGCAGTTCACAATGTTCATGTAAAGGTTGTTGATGTAATCTATAGACGGTGAGTTGGTATTCGGCAAGCTAGAGGTGGTGGATACGAGATGGAAATTTTACGCTTCGCTTAAAACCCAAGTAATTTCGTTGAAATGACTGCTTCCCCTTGCTATGTGAATACCTCGTTTGCCTTTCACTCCGCCTCTACTGCAAATACCTGTGTAGTCCAAAAATATATACAGCACATCACTATGTACCAATCCATCCGCATAACACAAATAAAATGATGATAATTCCCCACAATGTAAAACAAAATGGATCTCTCCAAGAATGACAACTACAGAATTGTTCAAATCAATTTTATGGGTCAGATTATTACAGTGATCTAAAACCATATCAATTTCACTGTTGCATGAGTACAAGCAGTAGATTATAACTCGGAAATCTCCTGGAAAATTAGTTCCTACGCATGACACACAGCATTTACATCAGAATTATTAATTTTCTGTCGTATACCAATAAATGTATTTGTTCGCCAAATACCATCAATAAATATGACCTCACACAGGACATTCACGTTCATTTATATTTGATGTTACAGTCATTGCAGCTATACAAGGGACTGGAAACAGTTTTGAATAGATATTTTGAAACACATCCACCGAAAATTCTCGTATTTGGCTTGTTGTGTACACGCAATTGTACTCAGTATAAATAAATTGAGGGAGATATATGTGTTTTGTTTGTGAGAGGGTGAATGCGGTGCAATGGTCAAATCGATGCCAGAAATTCAATTTTATCAGTGTATTAAAAGGTGGAAAATATACAGCCATATGCAGTGTTCAAAATTTTATACCAGAATTAGGCAATTTGTTTTCATTGTTATCATTGCCTGATGGATTTGAATTTTATATTGCGTTTAATTGTTGAAAATGGATACGTCAGGCACGAGGAAGTCATCTGACTCAGTACACAATAGAATACAATCATTGATAGATGTTCTGTTCGGTGCTTCATAATATTCCTGCAGTTCAAAATAATGGAAAAAATTTATTAGCTAACAAAATTTTGAGAAAGTAATCAAAAAAAACGGAGCTTATGTTGCTTTGGTTCCTCAACGCTTCTCCACACCACATTTTGCTGCTCAATTCCGTGATTGGTGTTCATTTCCTATAAAATTATATAGCTGAAGAACTCCATGTGCTCAGGTCTGAATAATGTCGTGGGATATTAAGAAACTTAATTGAAACATTATGCTTTATGCAAAAGGCTTTGTGGATGAACGAAGTTCTCGAATGAGTATTTCTCTCATGAAAATCATTGCTCTACCTAGCTTGAACCATTGAAAAAGATTGTTGCTTCATCAAAAGAAGTTTTAGAGATCCAAGATGCTGGATATGTCCTTGAAATTGCACAATTTGAGATCGCATACTTAATGTGGCGTATTGGAATTAAAAATCATCCTCGAATTTGCATGAAGCAAAGTTCCCCATCTTAAATCCTTAATCACAGTTTGATATCAAGCATTTCGAACACTTCAATTCAAAAGTTTATATTGAAATTGAATCAATAGCGAAATGTATACCATAAAAACTTCAGTGATTTCAAGACTATTTGAATGTTCTTCAGTTAGACAATGCAAACTATTTTCCAATAATATCATTCACCGCATTTGGAATAGAATCTCATCGATCCTATTGATGCCAATTAATTGCGTGCAAACTTTCAATTTTGTGATAATTACAACATAATGAGACTCATGTTGGATACAAACACACAAATTGAAAACTACTCCAACCCCATCAGAACCTAGAACTATTATCCATTCGATTGCGTCAATGTTTAATGGCGTAACTTTCCATTTAATCCCTCTTGCTAATAGTCCTCACAGCAGATTAAAGGAAGAAAAGTCAGACAATTAAAAGATTCGGAAATATGATCAAAAAGTAGGGGAATCCTCTTCCAATCTCACCTCTGACGTTGAAATATTCTCCATCATCAGTCGATCCACAGAAAATTATTGCCATTTCGTCAAGTAAACAACGTCAATCGTTCTCACGTAGTTGAATTAAAATCATGAAGATCATGATCGCAGTCAGTCCATCGTATTAAGTCTAACTAAAAAATACAGCAGTGTGATAGATTCAAGTTGGTGATGACAACACGAAAAGCAACCAGGTCAATTTTTCTGCTAAACATCAAAAATAAATATTGAAAAAGAAAATCTACCCCGGATTATCACTACCACATTTTCTAGTTCATTCTGTCTTCATATCAGCAATAAAATACAAAAAGCACTACCACAAAATGACGAATTTAATTTTAAGCAGCTCTACAACATACCTTGCGAGAAATTGATTAATCCGGAGAAAGTAAAAAATAAATGGATCATCCCATCCGAATAAGCAAGCGTGAGATAAAACTCGAACTAAACGTATACCACTCAGTTGTATCACTACACGAATACCTATGAATCTAGGCTATGTATGGAAGTGTACTCCAAGCATTTGTTTATATGTTTGCACTCAGATGCAATGAAAACATACAAAGATGATAACTAAGTACATACATATACACATATAGACTGCAGGAAGAAGATAATAATGCATATAACGTGAAAATGCTTTCTCGTGAATGTCTTCCAGATGCAGGCACTGCAGTGAACTTTTGCTGGCTGTTTGTGAATGTGGGTTAGCACACGTTCAGTGTGAGCGTGAGGTATGGATACTCTCTACACCGGTGCAATTCATGGCTTCCCTGAGCATGGTGGAGTTGCAAATGGAATGTCATCTGGAATCGCTTCAACATTGGATCAAGATGGTGTACTCAGTCTTATTGTTGTTCTCGGTGGTAGTCTATCCCTTGTTGCACTCGTGTTCGCCTTCATCACCTACAGGTAGGAAAGCAATAATTGTATAAATTTATTGAGAATTTACCATGTGCGTGTTCATGTATTTTATATGCTCATTATTATATTCCAAACAGAGATATATTCGTGCTCAGCGAGACAATGAAATTTTCGTTAACCACCTGGTGTTACTGTTACCATTAATTATTATATTCAACAGTGGAATTAATTTCAGCAATGCAATAACGCGGGCTAATATCCATGTTCAATATCAACAGTTCACCCTCTATCGCAACATTCTCACGCTGTCACATGACTTGGCTGCGCGTCTACCGAACAATTCCACTAATGGCCGAAGTTTATCGTGGTCAATGTGAAACAGTATTGGTATGGGCTGACGAGGGTGATAAATGAAATGAAAAATAGAAGATTAGATATGTTTTCTCACTAACATTTGACTGGATATGGATCGATTGAGGGTCGAGTTTTATATACTGCAAACATTCATCATAATTAACAATGGAAGTTTATCAGATGGGTTCGATGTTGAGGGACAGTAGTCGAAAGATCTTATGCAGGGATGATTGGGGATTACGAGTGATTGGAGAAGGAAACAAAAAATATATTTATTGATTTCTCAAAATATCTGGAGTTCTTCAATAATTAATGAATTTCTTTTGCTATTTATTCAGATTTTTTCTTCATTTTCAACAATATTATGGAAAATTATTCACATCGTTCATCGTGAATTTCAAACCAGTTTTATTGACGATTTGCTTTGAGGATTTTTTAATTTTGAATGAAATTTCAGGGTTTACAATCTGGCGTTTGGCATATCTCTCTATGTGGAACTTTGTAAAGCTATTAAATAAATTCGAAAATTGATACGAAATTTCAATAGGGAAAGCGGTGAGCTCTTAACTTTATAGTTCGCACATCATATCGACATATTACTTTTACCAATTGAACGAGCGTATTAATATATGCATAGTGGAAAATATTGGACACATCAAAGCCGCGAAGTGAATTCCGATTTACTAAACATAAAAGCTGCATGTTCGATAATATTCTCAGATGTGCAGCGCATTATTCTAAAACAGTTTATGAAGTCTCAATCATGCTCGATTTGACGTGAATGACAATTGGAAATATAACAGGAAATTTAATAGTCCTTGCAAATTCGACATGAACTCTTTTTTGGCTCGAATCTTCGAGAATTATTTTGTTATCAAAAATGACACCCCAATCAACGATTCACAAAGAATTATGCTCGATATATTTTAAAGTACCAATTAAATTTGAGGGGAATAAATACAGAATGAAATGAAAATGATCGCGGACCTCTGTTCCATTTGCCGTGGTGAAAACAATTAAAAGCGTATCGAACAAATACCAGAAATTTTCTTTCTTTCCCACATTCACGAGATTCCATTCTGTTTCATATATATCCATGTGGAGGAAAAAAAAGGAATGGAATGAGTGGACTCGCTTTAATAGTGTGGATGTGGTTAATGAGAATTTATCGCACACGAAAATTTTTAATTATTCTTTTGATAAATGATGGACACGTGCAATCGTTCTCACTACTGCATTTGGATGAACATGACATCCTGGAGAATTTATCTGACATCACTTGAAGTTTTGACGGAGTACTTAGGGAAAATGGATGCATAAAACAATATTCAAACAATGAAAAAAATAAAACGAATGATCGATGAGCTATTCCGAACGGTTTATCTCGTCGCATATGTTCGTTCCCATACAAACGTATATCCAGGACAATTGTAATGAGCACTCTATTGTCCATATACGTTGATGAATTAAGCTGTTCTTCATTTGTGCGCACTGCGGCATTTTGCCTCAATTGGTACTTGAAACTACCCAACACTCAGTACCCGCTTGAGTATAGTTCAAGCATACAACATGGTGCTAACTATGGTACGCCTCCAGCCCTTCAGATGAGTAGGGTTTTCATCAAGATGGTTGAGGTGAAACGAGAAATGCTTCGACAGGGGAACCCGTGAGCTCCCACAACTTTCGTTCGAACCATACTAATTAACTTCAATAATTCCTCGGAGTCGAAGAGACGGCTTCACCAACTTCTTGATGTAGGAAGAATACTTAAAAGAACAGGAACGTGAGTAAATTTATCCTGGAAGTAAATTTTTCTCCTCATGTTAGGGATTATTCTATTCCATTCTTTGTATTTCCACTCCCGTCGGATAACAAGACCGCAGGTACGAATTGTTTGAGAAAGCAAATTGTGTCCTCTCAACCGCAATACGATGTCGTTTCTCTATTCGTGTCAAGTAGTAAATGCGCTGCGTGACGAGACTATAGTGTTAAAATTCTTTATTCATTCGGGTTTCTGAAACATATAAGATTTTTTAACAATGCATGTGGAGTATTGTATTGTATTGAATAAAATTTTGATATAAATTTAGATGTGACATGACTTTCCAATCTTTTTTCCAAGAATATACAACTGTAACTCTGGTAGTTGTTATGATGATTTCATTTTGTCAATGTTTTCGTAATACTTCCGGGATGTATAAAAATTACGCATCGATAGCGGATAAGGCTTTGGTGACTGCAATTTCATATTTGGTGTGGTCGATGTTTCTCAAACCCTTTTCACCATTATTATGGAGAAAATTATTCGGTTATGAATAGAACTATGTCACGATGAAATCATCAACGGCAGCATGAGTTGGATGAATTCAATTTCTCTTAAGTAGTTGATTGAGTTTCACAACATGTAACCTAGTTCAATATGTGATGTGTTCAATCATGAAGCCTCAATCTTCGGTACGGGAGCAGAAATATCACTACGGTCTTGATTATATTTAAAAGTTCAGAAATAGGTGAAAAACTGAGATGGATTAAATTTTTTCAACCTTGATGAATTAATCAATGCGATGTATATAATAGAGGTTCGAATAATTGAATTCATGTCTTTCAATTATTCAAGAATTTTACTTTATACTGTATGTGATCATGGTTCTCCTAATCAATAAAAAGATGGAACGATGTGATATATGTTATGGGAAAGTGCATAAAGAAAATTCTTCTTGGAATGAATTGTAAAAATGGAATAATCAAACCAGTGACAAAATTTCCTTCTTTAGAATAGGAAGAAGTTAAATTTCGTTGAGTGCAGTACTCTCCGACAATTCCAATCTTTAAGAAACCAATTACATCTCCCACGAAACAGTCGAATTTCGTTATGACGGAAATGGCTTGATTCACTACAATAGTCAACTGGCATCGGACTATTTCATCGATATTGGAAATTGAAGTTTGCGTTCAATAGAAAATTTCATTTACAGACTGCATATGAAGCCTTTACCGGAGTAATTCACGAGAAAAAATTTCATAAGGAAAGTTGTTCCGGAAAATATGGAACTGCTTGGCATTTTATTTCTACCCATTTCGCCAATATGAAGATCATAGGTACGATGAACTGATGCAAGATCTATATGAGGTATATTGAAGAAAATATTCATTGAATGCAAGTACAAATGTTTTTTTCTTCTCAATATTTTTCCATTCTCGGTTTGTACCAAGAAGTTATTTCATTCTTGACAAGTCAATTCTGTATACTTCATCACCTCAGCTGTTGCCTGTTACAGAAACGATAACATTATATTCATAGAATATTCAATTTATGCTGACTCTCATGCACGTTATCATCGACGATGGAAGCAGGGAAAAATAGAAACTGCGGCGTCGTGAATTTTTTACTCCACATCGCGTATATCGATGAAAGTATCAGTATTTTTTGACGTAGACATTGTGGGGAATTCAACCATCCTTCACGGTTTTAAATACACTAGGGTATGATAGAAAAAAAAAAGAATAAAAGTTCATTATCATAATTTAAATGAATTCTCGATTTACAAATATTCTTGGTGGCTCAACATCCATTGTTGGAGCAATCATTGTCCTGTCGCTTTTCAACAGTTCCATTAGTAGCTCATCCGAGCAATTATGCGCTCCATATATTTACAACAGAAGTGGAGGAAAAACAATGCAACATCCACTTTACTCAGTAAGAGCTCACCTACGTACTTTTCAACATTTCAATGGGATGTTTGTATGTGGAAGTTACGTAAAATGAACTGAAAAACATAGGATTAACATAAATACATGAAATTAATCTACTATTTCTCAACATTTGTGTCCCAGAAATGTACTTTTTCCTCAATTCTTTCCATGAATATTAAAACTTAAAGCAATGTAATTAAATCGATAGAACATCTCCACAGATCTCTTGAATTGACAGCACGCGATTAAGACGGTTTTCGAATTGGAATTTTTTTAGCATCATTCTCAATATCTTTAGAATTCTTGTAATGTTTAGAAAATACATCGATACGAAGAGCAGCATTTGATAAGGAATTTATCAGCGAAGGATGTTCTAGAGAGATGTAGACTTTGAAAAAAAACATGGAATGAAATACCACAGCATTATAAATAATTACCTATCCGTGAATTGCATGCAAACTTATTCTACAGGGTTAGATGTGCACCACCGGTATTCAGTCTATGAAAGTTCAAATACTCCTCGAGCGCGAAAATTTTATATGAATACTTCTATCTTCGGAACATATTTTTGCCTTTTCGTCTTTCAGTTTTGTTTTTTCCTTGAATATTTCTGTTGTAAAATCGAATAACCGATAAAATGTTCAAGGCGAAAAGAAGAGAAAAACCAAAATACGTGTCTTGAACGATATCAGAATATTCTCTTCAACTACATCACCACCATACCCATGATATTCATATATACATACAAACATCCACAGAGAAAGTTGATAAAGGTTGAACGCGATCAAATGGACTGCTATCCATATACGGAAATTGTTAGGAAATGGAAAAGCGACAGGCCGCGACCCGTCCATCACTCTTACGCTCTTTCGTCACCCCATCTTTCAGTTCATATGAATCGATCCTTCTTGACCGTACCAATGACTTCAAGGTCTGAGTTCACGATATTGGAGTGCGTGATAAGGAGATTTATACTTGGTAATTCCCATCGCGTGACGCACTACTGTGAAATTATTTGTGCTACCCTAAAGGTCTCCATATTATTCCAAATCACTGAATGCACACGAATAACTATCAAAAATGTTTTACATTAATTACAAATACATCTTTGATTTCATATCCATGAAAGTCGATATTTCGAATGTTGAACTAACATTTTTTGAAAGCGTAATACTATCCAATTTAATGTAGTTTTTTGACATGACATCGTAATCTGATATTATTTGTGATGATATGCACCCACCTCACCATGTTCGCTGTCAAAATTCTTTTGCTACGTCAGCCAAAATACGTAAATTAGGATAGAGGATTTACATGATCAAAATGATGGAGGTTAAACCTGATTTGAAGAGGCTTTGGAATGGCCAAATTGGAATTAGACCTGAAAGAAACGCATGAAAAATATAACAAAATTAATCATATTTTAATCAGTATAAAATAATAATATCAACCAACTATCAAAACTTCTGAATGTCTCGTACAAACCTCATGATTCTACAAGTTGTATTCTTTAATGAAACAACCACGCATCCGCAGAAGTCTGGTTGATGCCTGATTTTTCATCAAATCATACTTCACCAAGAACATAAAATCCATCAATGCTTGTATATGATGGGTACAAACACAAGACTGTACTTCAAAATAGGGTGCCACCATCCTTGAATGATAAAATAGTCGACACGATTACAACCGCAATCTCAACAGACCTAAGTGCTTCCATGAATTTCTCATATCGATATTGAGTTCCACCTCAACCCGATGAAATTTCTGTTCCATAGTTGCATATATACGGCCAACCTATTCCCATACACTGATGTTTTCATTGCGGTTCGATACATTTTCCAATGACATTGAGAAAGTTCAATTACTACCAATCAGAATATTCTCTATGAAAATGAATGAACAGTTATACATCGATATTCACATACTATTCTGTTCAGGGTGTGGTTATCACACACATCGAGTTCGCATATCGACACATAAAACGTTGATACATGTGTGTGATCCTCTTCTCACATTCGAACATATATATAAACATATTATGATGTGAATGGATATATTTCTTTACGCAGCAAGAAAAAGTAATAAAAAAGTTCACATTGTAAATTCGGTCACGAAACCACATCAACTGAACTTTCTCAACCATGGCGGGTTTGATAATGAATAAAAAAAAAGATAATAATTATAATGGTTATAGTGATAATAATAGAGTGAATAGACTTGGGAAAATCTATCGATTATATTATTTGTGACGTGGCTTTAAAATCTGCTGCGATCACCGCAATTTTTACTTTTTGTAATCCAATCCATTTGTAGATATACTACCACATGTGGAATAAACTCTCCATGATCTATATGAAGTTCTTTTTATATATTCAACGTTGAGAATGGCAGTCCACAGGGAAATGAATGGGGAACGTATTTCGATTGAAAAACGCGCGTAACTTATTGAAAAAATACTCCTGAGGCTAATCTATCATGAATTGAAAAGAGCATGGGTACATCGACCATGCATTTGTGTAAATCATATATTTTATATGTGCGTACATAAAATTCAAGAACAGAAATTTTTTATTATATCCGCAATATAATTTTCGAAACTTGCATTTCTCCTATTCCCCTGGTGCATGCACATGCATATTTACAGTTGACATAATCAATATACAGAGGGGTTTCACGATAAGAAAAAAAAACATATGGACATTATTTTAATACATTACTGTATGAAATATAGCTGAGAATCATTCTATTGAGGGAGGTTATGCATTTAACACGACAGTCTCAAATGATTAGATTTTCAGTTTGATTAATGATTTGAAGCAAAGTAATTTTTCATCAGAAACGTCAACTATCGGTTCACACAAATACTTGTGTACTCATAGTTGTCTGCGCTAGATCACAAAATTTTGTTCCACCTGATATTAATTGAACTACCGTTTCATTGATGCTCTGTCATCATTTCTAACTTGAACCACCGAATAGCAATCACAAGCAATGGAGTATCAAAAATATCAAATTCTACATTTCTCACACTTCCATTGTCGAGGGGAATTCTCTAGTGATCATGATCAAATGGATGAAGATCTCTCGCAAAGCATGCGTAATACTACTACATTGATTCAATTCCTTGAGATGATTCTTGAGAAGTGGAGAAGTTACTATGGACTTTATCATTATACTAAACAGTGAATGATTCTAAACCTGTAAAAGTGTGGAAGTTATGTACATGCTAGGTCTGTAATGTTTAACGCGAATACATCTGTATAGACGTACACTTGTCAGTGAGTCCTACAAGTTAATTACTTCAATCCAATGAACACCAGAAATACATCATGAAAGTTTCCCATACTAGAGACAGCTTTTAATATAGGCAACATTGCTTATCCAAACTTTACTTGAAAACAGTTGTAGTTTTGATACATAATGAGATTGTGATACGAAGAATGAACGAATCGATATTATGTAATGCACTTTCATCCACAAAAGCAAATTATGAAATCTCATGACGAAGAGAGAAGCATATTTCTGATATTCATCACTTACACTCTTCACACATGTTTGTGATAACAATGAATCGTGATCTACTTTGAAAGTTTCGCCGTTCACTCCACAACCACGTTCCTGAAGTCAGTCATAACCTAAAAAATTTTATACAAAAATGTTATCCTCACAGATATGAACATTCATAGAATTCAATCATTATCTATGGAACTAATATTCTGACAAATTCCCTTCGTTATATTCATTCAATTCAATTACTTTCTCTTACATTCATGAATTTATTGCAACCCCATTTATTGTATAAATATTAATGATTTGAGAGTGAAAACATTCTCAATAGCTCGAATGAGGATTGTTATAGAGACAAGGAAATATATTTATTAATTGCTTCGTAGCAAAGAGTGAAAGAAAGGAAAACATAAATTTATTCACATATATTTCCTATACTTGTCAATGCAAAAGGTTCAAGCACGAACGTATATAGTCATGGTTCTGCGACTGACAATGAGTGGACTCTATAATTGAGTCAAAAGGTCTTGTTCTCATGCACTTCACAAAATATATATATGAACACATATCAACGACAGTTTCGCTAGCACACAGCTTTAACTTCATTCTCGCGTTACTCCCCATGTAATGTCATTTTAATCACTCTACGAACACTTCGATCATCGAGCACAATTACGTTAGACCGATGCATATATATAATATTATATATCGAATATGCATGCATGATGCACAATATAACTCAGATACGATGAAAAGGCATTACAATTCGAATACTATTGATATACAACAGCAATGCGTGACGGTATAGCCACCAGGATTTTCATCTCGATTCTTTATCACTACTAAAACAAAACCCCAATGCTTGTGCGATCGATCTTTATACCCTCAACCAATGGAAAGACCTTGTTCATAGCAAATCACACAAATCACAAACCATACCCGGGTTAACTTTGGGTGTGCTTTATTAAACGTCCTACGAGAGAAACGACCTACAATTTCTACCGACATAGATATACTTTTTTTCTCATTATTGTATAGATGTGTGCATGTCTCACAAAAGTTCTCAGTGGAATTCTACACGTCAGAACATTACCATCAAAGAATTGAGTTCAGATTTCACACGCGATACGATCCGCACAATTTTTTCCCATAATGATGAGAACGGTCTAGAGGAAAACGTTGATGAAGGCTTGGAAACTGCCCGAATGGTGGGTAAAATTTACCCCTAAAGTATTTTCTTCACTTGTAACGAGTATTTGTTCATTGCATATTCAATGTTGAAGATACATCGATCTACTTTGATTCATTATGGTGTCCCACGAATTTCAAAAAATAGTTCGATTAAAAATCTTTGGTTGTCCTTTTTCATATATTGAAAACCTATGATATTGTTTCACCTATGCATTTATTCTTTGAGTACGTTGTGTAACTCTGGACTTATCTTATGACGAATATGTCGCATCTTATGAATTTTCACAAAATCGAGAGACTGTTGGTCCAATCTTTCATGAAATGGAAAACGGATCAGTTGAAGTCCAACTCGTGAAACTCCGAGAAATTTAATGTTCGAACTATCTCATTTGTGATATTGCTCGTGCAATTGTGAAGCTATCCATACGTCGGGAGGGTAGAAAGTGAAGGAAAGAAAGTACAGAATATATAGAAAGATGTAATATCAAGAAAATTAAAGTGAACTCGGTATATGTAAGAATATATAGTCTCGTCTTAGTGTATACGTTCATTCCTTGCTGTAAGCTTATGGTGCGAGATTGTTGCGTGTTCACTAAGCTATGAAACCAGAGCAGAAGGATTTGATGAAGCAGATAGGGATTACCCGAAGGTTTACTTGAAATGGAAAAACTTATATGAAGTTATGAATGCGCTGCTTTTGATAGAAATTTAATATCGCGATTTGTTCATCAATAACTTTCTGCTCATGTCGATATATTTCGAGTAAAGAAGATGTAGCTTGAAAATAATGGGAAGAAAGAAATCGCGTTTAGGCTCCACAACAAAAGCAAATAATAATCGATATTGCAATCAATTTTTTCCGAAAAAATTTCCACTGAACACCGAACGTATTCTTTGAAAATCCACTTTATCAATTAGATGGGTATAATACTTCGGAAATTGATACACTGTGAAAATGCAATCGATGTCCTATGGATTCCTGCAGAGATGCACTGCGAATAGGAATTTTTTTGTGATTGAACATAATCCAAAGAACATCTCTTCATTCAATGATTTAATGTCTCAAGAAATGATGACGAACCGAATTTTCGTTTTTTCTCCCACATAAAACCAAGACGCCGACTCTATTTATTGAAATATGTTTTTCCCATATCTCAATCTCAATTGGTAATGTGGGTTTAGAATTTCTCATTGTATTGCAATGAGTTCCAAATCATTATGTATCTTGGGTTGTGCGGATTGAAACTTGTTGAACGTTGAAGTCCTCCATTTTCCAAGTCAAATTTCCTTTATATATCAGAGTATTCCCATCCAATCTATACGTTTAATGAGAAAGATCTCTCGCTCTCCCTTGAATACGTTCATACTAAAAACCCGAAATCCGGTGATGAAACAAACGTTTACTCATCTGAAATCACATTAGAAAATTGAGATCATAGATACTTTTATTAGTATTGAAGAATGAATCGAGAACAAGGAAAAGCGCTCGAAAACTGTGAGTTAACCAACTCTTGAGCATCATATTAGGTCAAAGAAGAATGAAAGAAAATAAAAGAAAGGTAAAGCACGAGTTTGTGAGTCAGACAAAGGTATGGAACGAATGTGAACAGAAAATAAATTTCTGAAAACTTTTACCTTCAGTCTTCCAAGACAAGAGAAAATATTTGAGATATGGTGCACTTTCTTTTTCGTTACCGAAGAACTGGATCGAGAAATCTCAATTTACCTTACAAACGTTCTCGCGTTTATATGTTCTGTACTTACATAAACTCTGTATGAAAAATAGCATAACAGAAATTGAATTCAGAAAAATGTACATGTTTGTGTGGCAATTTATGAATGGACGAGTTAAAAGACGACGTTGCATTTCGCGAGATACTGTCCGAAACACAAACTTGTCTGCTACACACATGCACATACCATACATATATATGTGTATATTTTACAGAGTGTGGAAATTCTGCATAAAAGTCCAGAGTCAAAAAACAATTGTCGTCCACAGTACAACGTAATTAAATTCCCACTGGAACATTCTCTGGGAGTTTTTACATTTGCTGAATCGTCCAAGTATCCTATTTCATTCGTTTCACTGTAAACTCTCAGCGCTGCAAATCCGATTGTTACATTTTTTGCTTATCCTCACGGAGTATTTTCCATTTGATTTCATTATGCTTTTTGCATTTATTTTTCTCTCCGATAACGTAAATAATATTTTTCATGGAGAAAACTCAGGTGTGAATTAATGAATATTGTCGATATGTACTGGCGTATGCAACAGAAAAAACGAAAATAGTTGGAGATATTTTATATCTTGATTGTTGAACATTGCAGACGGAATTAAAGAGTATTTTTCGCAAAGAATGCATCAATTTTGACCAGGACTTATCCACAGATTTCATGTCACAAAACGTTTGTCATCTTGTTTCGGCTGAATCTTGGATCTGCAACAATACCAATTGATATTTTCAAATCGAAGTGTCATACAAACAATTTCAAATGGAAAAATCCGTCTACGATATTCCAAACAATATTGAATAGCTTGTGATGTATGAAGGCAAAAAATGTAGAGAATATCCGTCGAGGAGCCTTGCACAATATAAACTTACTTCACCTCAATGAAAAGTCTCAGTTGTATTGTCATCCAGAGCTCAGGCTTTGTCACAAGCAAGAAAAGAAGAGATACTCGAACACCTCTCGATGTTCCACTTTATTTCCTGAACCCTCACACTTATGAATTCTGTTCGAGACAGTAGTTAAAGCCCTCTCAACGTGCAACGTACGTACATGAAATTTACTAGAGATGAATGCATCAAGAATATCAGTTTTCCTAACATAAATGGATGGCCAGAGTGAGCTGTGGATCTGAATCAAGCCAACGACTCTCATTATTCAAACGTGAGAGCATTCACCTAGTATTTTCTGTATCTCTCACTACTCTACATTTTTTTCCATAGCTGATTATCGCGTGTAAATCTTGAGAGGATATAGCAACAATAAAATTCATTTCTCAGTACTCGTATTTTTCTATCCAGTCACTGAATAATTCATCCAATGACCAAAAAAATGACCGCAGCACGTACTGAACTTTGAGATACGACAACATCCACTATATCGATGTACATCTGGACGTATATTCGTAGAGATAAAATGTTAGAATTTCATACATGAGAGACTTTCAATCTACCACAACAGACATATATAAGATGAATGTGATAGAAATTCTACACGACGGCCGAACGTCGTTTACGAGTCTATGGAATATGCGAACACCAAAAAATGATGAAATTATGAACTCAGAACGGTTCCCTCAATAAATTAAAAAAATATTCATCTACATTTTTTGAAAGAATTGAAATGAGGAGGATACTACGTTAGGATCATATTTCTTCTGGTTGTTGGACAGTCAAAGAAGAAATGATGTGTATGGATGTATGAATTGAAAGAGTGTACTTCACTGTTGTGACGGTGTTCTCCCTAGCGGACGGCATTAAACCTCCTCGAGTGAGTGAAGCGTCGAAAGCTTTTCGCTCCATAAAACGTGAAAACATCTAACCTGTGAAGCTATTGAAATTCATCCCGATGCAACCAAGAAGCTCCCTCACATTCCCGACGTTATACATCAATGCAGCACGGAGTACATATCATCCAACTGTGGCATTATATCCATCAGTAGTGTAGTGATATCAATAGTCAGCCAGTCAATGCCAACCATCCCATTCGCAACCGTAAAATTCCAAATAAAACTCTGTCCTGGACCGCCATTTCACTAATTTTGTTCTCGTCTCAAAGTTCAATTGTACGAGGATGTTCAATGTTGTACTACGCATAATTATTGAATGGATAGAAGAGATTTGTTTATGATGGAATTTTCTGTTTTCAGTATTAATGAAGCTCTGAAAGCCATGACGCACTTCCAAATGTCATATTCTATACGAAACGATGAATTAATTCGCATAGAGAGTTGAATGATATACATCTACTCATGAGTTCAGAGCTGATCCTCAGAGGAAATTAGGAGTTTACAAATCATCATACTTTGTGGCTGCGGAATACACGATGAACTTTGATGAAAATCCAAATAGATGTTTTACAAACGATCTCTATATATACACGGTCAAATTTTTTTCTATCCACTCGTTCAGTAATCATATTCACTTCAGATATTACATCACCCAGATAACCAAATTGAGATAATATTTTTCGTACACTCCGACCACGAGTGTTCTACATTCCATTAAAATGTAAAGTCGTGAGATATCATCTGAAATAGAGACATGAGTGTTCATTAGTTATACATGAAGAGTATGAGGAAACAAAATTTGAACCCATTGATCGCCAAAAGAATATTCACAAACTTTTTTCTTACTTTTGTCATTTATGAAGATACTCGACATGATTCAAGGTTTGATAGATATCAATGACACCAAGATAAAACAATTACCTAGTTCTTCATTTTCACAGTTTAAGTTTGATCAATTTTCAAGACAGAAAACATAAAAACGAATCAAAACCTTCAAATTGAATTACTTCTTTTCTTCAAGCTCACACGGTTTATATTCACTGGATCGAATGATACTCAGGGGTGTCGTCTACCAACCCTCCGAAAAATATGGAAGAATAAACTTGAAGAAAGCGTGCGAAAAAATCGAGTGAATGTATTTACCGTAAAATTACCGAGGCGATTCGATATCACGAATTTTGAAAATGAGATTATCGTATGAATCATGCATGTGCACAGTTTGGTATTACGTGTTGTTCCGTCGAACTCCAGGGGTGAAGTTGGTAGAGTAACGTATATAGATATTTGCATATACGAGCACCATTGTGTTCAATCTAAAATGCATGCCTGATTGGTAAACCGCAATATGCAATTGGTATTAATTTTCAATCTATATACTCACTCCTGTAGGCATTGGAAACAGCGAGAATCTGTAAATGTCAGTGCGTTTATCATTTGATGGATACTCCTATCGTCATCAAGAATGGGTAATGCCCAACAGTATCCATATATATCCTGTGTAGTGTAGCTACGTGACTCGAACATTCGCATCAGCGCAATGCTCGCGAATGATTCCAATTTAATGGTATACGATGTCATTCATCGACGTGTATGTGAGTTGCATCTCCACCTAGGAACTTTAGAGCTATTTCAGCACTGGACTACAACAAATGACTCGTCAGCAACTATTGTCGTTAAGTATCATTTCGTATGAACGAATACATCGCTCTGAATTTCTTAGTTTATTACATTGCAGTGATATACATGGCAGCCTGAAGTCACAACAACAGACGTCTCGTATCGCCGGTATGGCTGCACCGTAAGCTTCCCAAGTGCCACAACTACTTTGCAACAAGACAAAAACAAATTCACCACAAACACTGATTATCCTTTGGTGTATTTAACTTATTTTTCAAGTAATTGCTCCACTGACAAAGTCTTCTCTGTTAATCGTGTGGAAAGTCTGTAAATATGGACACATAGATGCAATATTTTAACAATATCTAGAGTTTGAGATAATCTGAAGTTGAATTGATTTGTTCACGAGGAAGTTTGTGCATACCAGTTTTGGAACTTAAAACAATACTCATGTGCACATCATATTGATCATTGAATCAATGTGGCATGTGAAACCCACTGAGAGTAAATAGTCCTCGGACATTACGTACTAAATGACCCCAAAATCGCTTCCTCATGAGTTACGTGAATGAATTCGTTTGATATGTTACATCCTGCCTGAGAAACATGAGGAAGATGTGAATATTGTATTGTAATGAAATAAATACATAGGCACCTCATTCAATCTGGTATGATCTCAGCAGATCACCATTCATGTGGTACTGAATAATCCCAATAACAACTGTCAAACAACAATGGCCCCGTGTGGACATTCAAAATGTATTGGTCCTCAACCACATAGTCGATAATTCAAATACTCGTTGCGGCATAGGATCAGGTATGATCCACTGTATTCACGAGGGCAAGATGGGGTCTTCCATTCATCTATCTCCCATGGACGAATCTCCGTTGGCGATTTGCAATGGCATACAATCTCTCGAGGCATATCGTTGCTAGAAAGTGAATACTGTTTGTAATATATGTATGCATACAACATTCATGCGATGTGAAATGTAGATAAACAAGAAAGAAAAAAAGAAGGCAAGGGTGATAGAGGGAGAGAAACAGCATGTGCATATTATTATTTTTTTTGCCTCTTTCGTTGAGAGAAAAAGTACAGGAGTTGGATTTTATTATACAGTAAAGTAGAATTAAGAGCATTGAAATTTATTGGAGAGTATACAAGTTCGCATTCATAACTGCTATATGGACACATATGTACTCTTCTATGTCTCGTTACAGTCTCTTTTCGGATCTACGAAGCTTGGCGGGAACGACCCTTATGAATCTCCTGGCTGCACTTTTCATGGTGCAATTGCTCTTTATTGTTGGAGTCGGTGGAGTTCAGGTATGAATTTCTTAACCAAGCCGAATTTACATTTTTCATTCATTCTACTATATAATTTCATCGTTTCACTTTGACGGTGAAGTTCATCGATGTGTTGATACACATGTATGTAAGAGTACAGTAATCTAGAAAGTATTAGCTGTATAATCCAGATTGGAATTCAAATGGTACACAAATGACTTCTGGCAACTTTCATATCGACCATTGCATTATGTAGTTGGTAATCAGTACGCTCAAATAGACCACCATCCTTAATTAAGTCGGTCACGGCAATCGATTCGACGTTCTTAGTGTGCTACTAAAGCTCTAGATGCATACATATAGATATGAAGAACATCCACAAAACGAAAAATAGTGTGACGATAAATTAAGCCCCTTCGAGTGCACGAACAAATAGCAAGAGCGGATATGGGTGCGAAAACGTTTCAAGATGATTTATAAATGTAATGAATCTGTGTGGGCATGTAACTGCATCAGTGAACATCGTAGAATATAAGTAGAATATATGTGTAGATTAGAATTTGATAACGCAAACTTTTCGAGGAAAAAATATTCATGGGTATGTTCAGATATTCTACTGTCATGTAAATTCTATTTCTCTGTGCGCAATAATGTCTGGAATTTACACGGATTCCCAACTCAAAACATCAATCTAACATATAAATATCGGAGGAAACCACTCATGAAAAACAAGTTCGTAATCAACCCGATAGTTTGACTACTGAAATTTGATTCCTTCTTGTTATGCGAAAGTCAATCCCGAAACATCAGTTCAACATATAGAAATAATGGGGAACCACTTTTGCTCCGGCCATACTTTTGTACAGAAATATCTTCGCTACTTAACTGACTACTCACGTGGATCCGACATCATCGACAAATTCGCATCAGATAAGGCTTCTTGTGTGAAAATCCGGCGATAGGTTGCATGGCCTAGGACGAAAAAAGAATCAAATCAAACCTCATCATAATTTTGACATATCAACTATCGTTTTTCCAAATATGATGTGAAAGTAAAAATGTGAAGCTACATTAGCTTGAATACTCAGAGAAATTCTGTCATCTGCCTAGACGGAAATTGATTATGCTGCATTTGTCAGACCATCCGTGCCAATATCCTACGATCGCAAGAAGTGAATTCACTCAAAGAACACAACTTTGAGTTAACCTCTCTCAGCACCACTTATAATTGACTTCTTTCTCATCCAACATAATTCGATGTAATTTGTTATATACATCAATGTATGACATATCATACCATACCATGTCAAAAGACAACAACGAATGATAATTTTCCGCAATTCAGAGGACCACCAGCACACAATGACTTTCTGCTCATATAATTCATATATCGGCGGGCATCAGCACGTGTAATTTATTCATTGTTTCTGGACTTTCATATCAACTTACGTCCACGTTATCCAATAGCCTCTGACTGATATAGCAATTTTTTCCTGCATCCTTCATCATCAACCTACAACATAGACACGCATACTGCTGTATATTCATGGCGCACTATCAACTTGAATGGATCGTGCTCGAGGGAAGTAATAAGAGCAAAATAAAAAAATTATGTTATCTGTGAGTGGCGCGTATAACGAAAGGAAAAAAAATAGGAGATGCAAAAAAAAGGAGTGCTGTATATGATAATACGTTTATATTCGTACAACCCAGGACGAAGATGACTGCAAGGATATGCTGTTACATACATAGTGTGCAGAGCAGTGTAAAAGTGTTCGCAATTCAACTCTCACAAAGCACTCTCGAGTTTTCCTTAACTTTTCCATCACTTGACCAGGCTTAATTGCAATTTCCAGTCGCGCGCAATGTACCGCACGCGCTCGGCTTGTTGGCCAACTCGCACAAAATATCTCATCTCTTATTCTGTTTGTCTTCAATTGCTCCATTCCTGAAACATAATGAAAAAATAAAAAAAATAATGCGAGAAGAATGACAAGAATGAAATGACAGTGTTAATTGTTTAAGGATTAACTCTGAAGAGGCGAAAAATATTGCAGGTTATTGATCAAACTTCTTCTTTTCCACAATACAGTTTTATTTATTTATTCATTTATTCATTTTATGGATATTTCAGAACAACTATGTCATAAATTCGAATATATTGAATGCCATTCTGTTTTTCTTTTCTATTGGTCTGTCCTAAAGCACCAGAGAACGAATGGACGAATGACAATGAGAAACAAAGTAGAATATGAGAAGCCAATGGTGGAAACTATCCGCAATCAATTTTCGTTGATCTCAACCAGCTTATTCAAGATAAAAGAAATTCCAGACTGAAATGGATGAAAAACTGTTACATCAATTTAGTAATTTCGAAGAATAGACTCCTGACATAATTGCGATATTTCTAAAGTATTGAAGTGATATTTATCTCTCACAGAAAAAATGCTTTTCATACATTTACGCATATTCACACAGTGTCATTATCTAACATATGAATAAGTCTGCATAATTTCAAACATATAATGTCCCTGGAGCCCGCATTACGGTTTGTCCATTATTAACGAAATAAACACAACGTGTGTTATTGTGTGTGTGCGCGCGCGCGCGCGTATGTGTGTGTGTGTGTGTATCCCTGCAGAGAGACTGGAATACACAAAACAACAATAGCACATATGCATGCGCAGAGAACTGTCGTAACACGACATCGAAGAATATTCATAAATTCTCGTACTATTTGAATATTTTCCTTATTTCTTCCGTTTTTATTTCCCACTCCATATGTATACACACTTTTGCGAATTTCCCGAGGGACATTACGAGCGCAAGAAGCTTTTTGAAGAATGCTAGGGATTAAAGTTTCAATCGAGTCGCGCGGTAACATACAAAAGACACCTATCAAAAATTCTGTTTCTACTCATCCTCTGTGTATGTGTCCATACTATTTGAATGAAGTTGATGTTCTAGACACTACACCACTTTCAAAAGCTTCGTCGTTTTCAGAATCATTTCTGCTAGTCCATGGCAAATCTCATGCAGAACAGAGTTCTATCACCATTTCATTTATTTTTGTTTCTCTATTTACCTTTTGCGTTTTCATTTGCACTGGTACCCTGGCTTTTCGTACCTTCTCCATCCGCTTGATCACTCTGTAGTTAGATTCGTATCACAGGGGTTATGTCTCCTCATCTATTGTTTCCTCCACCGTCCAACACGAATGTCAATTATTCATGGTAAAATCGTATCGAGACGAGCGTTCCAGTCGTTAAATTCTCAACAACGGATCGTGAATACGCATCACCCATACTTTTTTCATCATTCTGCGCACTATCACAATCGATCAATATGATGAAGGAGATACTGCACGTGTATTCACGAATATAATTCATTAGATAAAAAGTGATAGCTGTCTGCAGATCGATGGATGAGAGGAGAAAAAAGATGATGTATCTCCACTCTCTAGTTCTACCACCAAACCAATATAACTAATTGACATATGTGGAGATCAATAGATGCAACCAATTGTGATTCAGAGTTTGATGAGCACTTTTTCACGTTGTTCGCTGGAATGTCCTTTTCGTATTCCAAATTGAACTCTCCCATTTTGATAGCCATTTATGTTTATATCTCCCAGTCTGACATTCCATTTTTCATTAGCTGTAGCGAAAATTCCTCTTGATGAAAACAAACACATCGTTTCTCCAACTGAAAGAATCGATATGGAATTCAATTATAACACGATCTACATGTTGGTATATATCGCGAGAATGTATGCGGAATTGCTTTCACAGAATTTTCGTCTAAAATTCTTCGCTGAATGAAAGTTGACAATTATTAACTTGGTTAGAATATGCTGAGAACTTTATCGCACGTATTCAATGAAGTAGAAACATCTTTCCTTTCTCTATCCATCACTTGGAGTGAAATCTCGACAACCATTCACCTCTATCTACCTAACACAACCATTCCCCTCAGACGCTCTCATTCTTTAAAACATTCTCGCAAGAATTTCGAAAATGCTATTCACATTCGCTCCCCCAGCAAATACCCATTGGAATACGTATTTATTCAAATTGTATCTCTGACATCTTCGCAATTGTCCATTGAAAGAAGATATCATCATACGACAAAAAAAAATCCCATTTACATTCGCATTCGTTCTACACTCCTTCGTGATACTTCAAGAATCCTGAATTCTTTAAGCGCCCAAATGCTTACGTATGCATCTCAATATAATTATTTATGATACCATAACATAAATGACAACATTGAGGGGAGAGAATAAGATACGCGATGTGCGCGCTTTAATATTCGCAATCGCAAGTTTTACGGGCTGTCCTTTATAAATTTTTCAACTCAGAGCTATTTATCTTTTTGTAGACACGGCATTAAACCCTAATTTTCTCTCTGTCCTTAAATACATTGACAAATATAGGCAGTAAAAAAAAATTCATCTTCGTCGCGATGGGGTGAGACGAAAGAAGAAAAGATATCTTATGAAGTAAAGAGAAATTCATAAAAATCTGCACCTGCTAAAATTAACGCCAATTTTTCATGATAAAGTGGTGATAATACGTGTACAGAAAATTACTCACAGAATATGACAATCCAGAAATCATTTTGGCAATAAGTCGCAGATTATGTATTTGGTATGACAGAACAGCATCATATGTCGGAGGCCTGTTCATATATCTGTACCTATATACTCAGCAATAATCTATTCAGGTATTGACTTCTATCCGCTTTGCATAACGAAAGGACCGTTTGGTGGCTGAAAAAAGCATCAGAATTTGGATGAAATAAAACTGAATAAAGAAAAAAAATATAGGAAATTAGTAAAAAAGTTGAAAGATGGAGATGGTGAAGCGCGCGAAGAAATTTTTCCGCCGGACGTGATGCACAAAAGCGTCCGGAGTTTCATAATGGACCGCATAGCGTGCAAAACTTCAACCGTGTGTGTGTACTAGAAGAATAGAGAAAGTATAGCACTTTAGTTTCGACGAAGATAGAAGTATTAACAAAACTCATAGTACTACTTTATTTTTCCCGGTGGTGCTTTAAACTGATCGTTACCGAGTCAACATGCCAGACCTACAGCCCATTAGCAACCTCCACCACCCTCAGATACAACGTCCCTATCATTCTGCCCTCGAACTTCATTTGTATTTTTTCGCCATATAATTTCTTGTGGGAAATTACTTTGGCCAAAATTCGTTCAATCAATATTAGTGAACTAATTATTGAAACCATCTAGCTATGAGAGTTCAAAATTTATTCAAATGGCGGCAGCCGTGGTGACCGTTCAATATGGACAATGAGCTCGATATCGCGACACACCATTAAGCCACATCTGATCCTATTGGACATTATCGACGAAGAAAAAAAAATAATTCGAACAAATAATTGACATAAGCAATAATTGGATCAATACCACACTAATGGAGATATGAAAAGACCACGGACCTACCTTATTTGTATCGAAAATAAACTACATCGACCACTCACGGTTTGCAACAATCATTTCACAGAATTCCACAGGACCTATTTCATCATCACTATCCAATCTCCAACACAGGGGGTTATATTGCAAATATAAGATCGTATTTCGTTTACATGAGTGCAGATACATACCCTGACATACATATGTGAGATCCTGCTGCATATGGAAAACTATTTGTGTTTGGTCCATTGAAAGTTACGACTGCCAAGTGAAATTATGATGAATTCACATCCCTAGATCCACATCGATATCACATTACTGCTGTCAATATGAATTCTCCACATCTAGTATGTAGTTTCACTGGAAAAACTCAAGAGAGATTATTTTCCAAGATGTCACAGATAAAAACGATTCCACCAAGTTGGGTTCTAATCTTATACATGCACAAATATATCTGTATATGCATTCGTAATTTATCATGTACTAACAGGACTCGGAATTGTGCCTCGCGCTCGGACTCAGTCTCCAATACCTGAGAATATCAGTAGTATGCTGGCTTGCTGCCATGTGCCATCATTTATATGCGACGGTTGCTTCTATACCACGACGAGACGACCCACCGACTTATCTCAAATACAGTATCTTCGCTTGGGGAGCACCGTTGCTAACACTTGGAGCGTCCATATTCATCCAGACACATGAAGCCAGGAATCTTTGGAACGTCGACGATTTAACGCCTTTCAACTGTTGGTGAGCCCTATCGTCGACCTTTCCATTTGTACTCGACTATTACTGTATTTCATCTTTACCACTTTTACATCTTTGCGGTCGCATTGACTGTGCACGTAAAAAAAGGGGTATAAGAAAAAAAAAAAGAAGCGATAAAGCAGGAAAAGATGAGAAAAATAGAGAAAGACGGAGATTGAGAGCCGAAGCAAAAAAAAATAATAAAAGTAGGACGAGATATAAAATTTTATTCTCTGTATATATACATATATATATATTCCAATGAGAAGTTCAATCGACTTGGTTGGGTTACTCTCTATTCCCTCCTTTTCATATAAACTAAATTAATTTTCTTCGCATTTTTTTTCTGCTTTAATTTCTACCAAACGTAATTTTCATGAGATAAGTAGAACAGAAGTCAAAAGGAGAGCACTGACGATTTATACGGAGATAGATAAGAGAAGGGAACGAAATTCTATATTCAATTCCCAACCATACTTAATATATAAAGTTTAAGCGAAAGGGATGAGAAATTGGGCATGCGAACCGCGGTATATGTGAATTGAAGCATTTGGCTATGGACGTTAATTTCAATGGGACAATAGGTATTAAGACACAAAAGAGCTTTGAAACTATTCTCTCTTAATTTTCCTATGTACTGCTCTTATATTATCTTGAATCCAATTGAATCAGTTCATACTCACGCGATTACTCCAAAATAGTGATTACATTAATAGCTCTTCAGTATTATCGAGATGGAGAAAGAGTATTTATCTGTTTTCCTTTTCTTCCAGGTTTCTCGGTACAAAAGCTACAGTCTATACTTTTGGCCTGCCAATCGTTCTACTCCTCCTTATCTCGGGATTCTACCTCTTGAAAGCAGCTATTGTTGCAAGGTAATTTCACCAGTAGTAAACTCTTTCCGGCTAGAGTAGTGTGACAAAAACACATATGATTCATTTTGTCATGGATAATGTATCGTTACGAATGTGGCTGACCTCTCTATAGAACATCATTTTCATCTGTTCATTTCTCTGTTTATTTATGCATTCGTTCATTACTTGGAAATGCTTTTCACATGAATAGATACACCTGCAGTATGCAGTTGGAGGTAAAACAACGTGAGAAAATGAAGAGGCGACGGGCACTTCAATTGATGCTTTTCCTGAAAATTTGCCTGACTGTCGGTGTTATTGCTGGATGTGGTGTCGCTGCCAGAGTTTGGCGGGTGCCAGTTCTTTGGGCCATCTTCTGCACAGGCCACTCACTCCAGGTTGGAACTAAAATCAAATTTTCATCATAATCTGTATTGGATGGGGAAATCAATAGTCATCAGAATATTCTGATATTGCAATGAATAATTCGCATAAATTAGTTATTGATCAAAGTTGCGATTATCAGGAAACTCGTTCCAACAACAAAAGTTACTGGCACATTGAGGTGATTGTTGTCGAGTCGAGGATAATTTTCTATGGATCAATTTTGAACCGGGATACGTATGAGAAAAACAACCTGGACACAGAGTCATTTGTGTTGACACTGATTTTCACCAACTATTACTTTTTGTAACTTTCCTAATACGCATAAAATAATTATTTTTGAATGTGATGTTCACAATATCATGCAGGGACTTGTCGTAGCGCTGTCCGTCGCGTGCAACTGTCGAGTTCTCAAAGTTTATGCCAGAAAGCCGAAGCAATGTAAACAGCAGGTCGGTATACATGAGCATATATATTGAACTCAAACATCCAAACTGTCTATCGAACGTGTATTGATAATATATACCATTGATTCATCTCCATTGCAGATTGCCAAGTCATCAAGCATGCAGCTACTCGCGCCACATCCCGACCCAGTATAAATACTTTGATAAAAATTTTCACGTGTTCAAATTTGGATCTTGTCCAACTCTACCACTTTTGACCATCGCACACATACATTCTTTTATATACAATCAGAAAAAATGTGCCCCACTTTACCTCACTTCTACACCTGTTCACATTCAAATAATACGAGAACATTTTTACATAAATTCTTCTCCCTAATGTATTTGCATCTAAGTCAACTGACATATTTCCAGACAGTTTCTCTATATCGAGTCGCTCCATATTTCTAAAAACATATTCGAAGACAATTGAATTGTGAAACGATATCCCTACATCAAGTTCTTATCTGATAATCACTCCCTGATTAATATTTTCCCGAAACCAACAAAAGATACAACCACTTCCGATTTTGATAAGACTTAGGAAGATCGTCACAATCAAACCGATACGATCATTCATCTCAGCATTGGCAACGCCATGAATCGTAAATAGAATCCCAATCCTTGATGATCATCGGAAAAGATGCATCGTGAAACCATAAATTTGTTTATGATATGGATGAGTTGGAGGAACGAAAAAATTCTCTCATCGCACTCTGATTCATTGTTGAAAATTAAATTTCCTATATTTCATTTCCATCGTGCAACTACCTCTCTCTTCGTTTTGTTTTCCGAGAATTAACAAATGAATTTTCCCCGTCTGTACGTCACTGAAATATTTATTCATACTATTCTGATGCACAAAAACTCCATCAATATAACAGTGGTGCAGGTTTTGCACGAGAATGCATGTAAATATGTGAGCCAAAAGATCGGAAGAGCACACG
>JABMBR010005961.1:0-12248 GCA_018881525.1 Meteorus sp. PSUC_FEM 10030008
TATATATACAAATAAATGTCTGTCAAATATACTTTTATTACAGTGCTAACAACTCACTTGTTATAAAATTATGATGATAATACAATTACTGGCCTAATTGCATTGTGATATTATTTTAGGAGAACAGCTTGGGCTTGATCACGTATTTCTTGTGCTAATTTAACAACCTCATCATAATTCCCTCGCAAACTTTCCTGTTCTACAGCCAACTCTTCATTCAAAATTTTGAGTTTTTGAATACCATCGAGATATCTTCTCGCTTTACCATAAATATTTTCTGCGTCATTAATGTTGGTTGGAAAATGTAAATCAACCGACTGAGTATTATCTGTAGTGAAAAATATTTATTCAATGTTCTTCCTAACCTCCTAGGTGATTGATGTACGATATTTATTCAGTATTATACCTCTTGGCATAATGTTAAATGCAATATCATTAGACTTTACATTCTGAAGATCTTCCAATATTTGTTCTGACGATGGTAAACTTGGACGGGGTGGTAGTTTATTTTTTTTGCTTCCAAACATATTTCTGGCAACCTCATTCACTGAATCAAGATAAAACAATGAAGGCTCATCATCATTGAACTGATTCAACCAATCCGATCATTTCGTCTGAAGAATATAATATGAATGGACAATTCCAATGTATTTTTGTGTTTGAACATTGGGACGAATACATTCGAATATTACAGAGGGTTCATGTGTACTTTTGAGAAACTACTGTAACGAATTCTTTCTGAATTACATATTTCGTAGGAAATGGTGAGAATTTGTACGTGTTTACATATTCATGATCCACACTTCTACCGCGATTTGAATTCCCCCGCTCAATTAGGTTGCCAGTGGCGCGATCTTCTGGGAACCCTGTTGTCTGTTATCTAATTCCTATCCAAGATGGCGAATTCAAAAATCGCCGAAGTTGTCGAACCGGAATCCGAAGCAATTCTCCGGCTAGTTTGCCTGTCCACAAGCCTGTGCACTGATATTTGTAAACAATCATGTTTTATCACGTAAGTAACCTACAGGAAAATTAGTGATATTCCTGTTCATATAGATATGTACATTATTCTCATTATGTAAATTCAACACAGATATCACTCGATCATGAGATCCTACTACATCCTCGATACTTTGGCCCACAATTACTCGACACCGTCAAACAGAAATTGTATACAGAAGTTGAGGGTACCTGTGGTGGCAAGTAAGAATCGGATTCCTTCTGCTCAATCTTTGTTCCATTCATTTGATTGGAAATATGTGTGTTTATAGATATGGCTTTGTGGTCGCAGTAACTACAATTGACAGTATAGGAGCTGGTATCATTCAACCAGGTCAAGGGTTTGTTGTTTACCCTGTTAAATATAGAGCTATTGTTTTCCGACCATTCAAAGGAGAAGTATTGGAAGCTATTGTCACACAAGTCAATAAGGTAATGCTCAGATTATCAGTGGTTGTTCGAAGAATATTTATCTTTGTTTTTCAAGGTTGGAATGTTTGCGGAAATCGGCCCTCTATCGTGTTTCATATCTCATCATGTGAGTATGGCGTGGTACTTTCTTGTTCCGTATAATGAGTGATTGAGATTGTATTATATGCATATCATTGTAGTCGATTCCAGCCGACATGCAGTTTTGTCCAAACGTGAGCCCACCCTGTTACAAATCGAAAGAGGAGGATGTCGTTATTCAGGCAGACGACGAGATAAGATTGAAAATTGTTGGAACCAGAGTTGATGCGGGAGGCATTGTTAGTAATATTTTATGACTCTTCGACAGCATGATGTATAGCTCTCATGATTAACTTTAATTGATTATCACTTGTTGATTGCAGTTCGCAATTGGGACTCTGATGGACGACTTTCTGGGATTAATTTGTCAATGATTTTTCAGTGTAATATTAAGAATGAAACCACAGGTATATGTAAATAAATTAAGTGATTTCTTAGATGATGAATTCAGTTCTGTTAATGCCTGTCAGAATCTCTACGATTGCTCCGAAGGAGTGAGAGGACTGTGAATTTCCCCAATACAGTTGCAAACAACGGTGACGTTTACAGAAGATTCTATCATGGAATACTATCAATAGCTTTGAGGAAATCCTTGTTCACTTTGAGCCACTACTTCTTCAAAAGAATTGCGATGTGATGGAGGACTGAAATGAATTTGGATGATCAATCAATGAAGTCAAAATAAGCAATGAATCAACGTTTTATTGTCTAGATTACACGGAAGAAATCGTTGTTTCTTGAGGCATTCTGATCTCTCCATATTAACATAATTCAATAAATTATTTTGCGGCACTTTACATTATCAATACAGAAATGAGGGACTATTGGAGTATTTATGTTCATGGACTCGCATTTTGTGCATGTGTAGAACAAAAGTTTGGCCTTTGAGGAAAAAGAAAATGGCCCACTCAGTTTTATAAAATCATTGCTTACGTAAAAAATTACGGTTGGGGATCTTTGAAGATCCCAAAAGCCCTACTCACGTCGCCAATTTAGCAGCTATATTCGTTTTAGCTTTGATCACCTCTCTATCGTCATCGGGCATCATTTTATCAGCGACATGCTTATATACTTTACCATCCGTGCCTACATAGAATGTTGAAAATCCATCGTACCAACTACAAACAGAATGAATAACATTCAATGTTTTTTGATCATGCTTCAGCATTGACTGAAAATACTTGGACCACATACGTCTCCATTCGCTGCATGCTTTCAGTGAAACTAGTGAGTTTCAATTTCCAAAAGTTGAAAAATACCCTGTAACTTGATAAGCCTCTTATACGCCACCTAATTTTCACGGTATTTTCTTCCGGATGCATCGTCATCTTTAATATATCAAATTTAATATATGCATAAATAAAATGACCAGTTACTCTCATGATCAGGATTTGTTTTATGTATGCAGTCAGGCCTCTGTAAGAATGAGAAAAAAAAGATAGTGAGAATTTTCGATGAAAATTAATCCATCATTTTATGAATTTTGAAACGTTGTCTCACTTTGTTGTCACGCCCTTATAATTATTTATGAACTCCAGGTCCAGGTTATAAATGCGATAATCCATCGCGGCTATGAAGAGTCTTGGTAGCTGGAGAAGAAAATTGTTGACAAAGATTTTATTCAAACATGAAGACCAAATACGTGGACCCTTTCTCATCGACGTAACTTACATCTTTTTCGAGAGTGGTATACACTCGTAGCAAGTCTTCTTCACTAGGTCCATCTTTTTTGTCATTACTTTCACCAGTTCTAGTTTGTGAGTATTTACTTTCTACCGGTGTCTCGATAGATTTCCTCGATAACTCTGGTGCAGTTGAGTATAATCTCTTACTGAGATTTTCGGAGTCAATTAACGTCCTCCTGCATCTTGTTGAGGTCAAAGATAATTTATCATGAGATGTAGATGTTCCTGATATTTTACTTTCCTATAAAAAATAAAGGAATCATAACATAAGAGTATCACACACATAGAAAAAATATTATTATTGTGTTCAAAATTGAAAAGTGAAGATCATTAATTATGTAAGGGTATTTTTTCGAGGTTAGGTTCGATCGGTTATGTTCACATGAATGAAGTTATGAAAAAATCTGAGTGACAGCAAATGCTAATTGGACGTTGAATCCATATGAGCATTCTCCGAAAATTTGTAGCTTCCACAGTTATATTTTTTAATAGGTTGAAGCGAAAAAAAAACCTCTTGTGAAAATGTTGATACGCTAATGAGTCTTGTCAGCCGGCGATCGAGTTGCAGAATTTGATTCCATTGTCCAACAAAAGACGTCAATTTACATGGCAAAGTACGGAAACAGATTGACATTTTGACTTTATACTACAATTGTTACAGCGTTTATATAATTTAATAATTAAATGGTGTTCACTCAGTTGATATCGAAACGCCTAGAACAAATGTGCACAATCTATTCAGATATGATCGACCATGCTCTACGGTGTATATGCGCGCCAGCCACGCAACTGGATTTCAAAAATGGTTGAGAGAATGAGAAAGACGAGTCATGTGTTGCATGTACGTGTACGTGTACACATAATCAAGTTGGAAATTCGAATTTCTTCTCTGAAAGTCATAACATTCATTGGTTAAGAAATCATCAGGTTCTCCAAAGGGTACAATTAATACAACAGTTTTTATAAATATACATTTATTGTAACTCGAAGCGCTGCAACAATTACATATATTGTATGTATGGATGTATATTTATATAATAATAAAATGTTCTGAATATTTCGAAACTTCGAAATAAATTCGGTATGGACATTATTGGGCTTCATCGTAAATTACTCCTTTTATTTTCGCCAAATACAATTATGTATACAGGAGTATACATGAGGAAAAAAGAGTCGGAGAAAATAGACGTTCTGTAAAGTACATATGAAGTAACAACATATTACAACGAGATGTCTTGCTATACCACATTGTAGTTGGATACAGTATAATGAACAATATCGCTTGCGATGTACCAAATTTCGCCAATTATAATAACATCATGACTTCGATGAATATAGTGAAGAATGATAACCAATACACGAAATCTTAGTTACTTTCGAACGAAATATGTTTATTAAACTTCTTCGATTCAAATCATTCAAGTTTCGCAGGGACCGCATATGAGAATATATTCCAACTAGCTGAATGAGATCATGTGCACAATTTCACATGTAATATTTCCGTTTTAAGATGTTTATACTGGACATTTCAGCAACATTATTTGAATATGTATAATATACGAGTTATTTAGACACTGGAATATACATGGGTGAGCAGCTGAACAACATGCATCTCTTCATTGTTAACAGAGAATCACAATACAACATCATCGTCTCTGTCACTCGGTTCATCCGAGATCAATGATAGGTTTTGTTATCAAATTAACCAATAACGCTCGGTAATTACACAAACAAGCAGTGTGACATGGAGATATTGATGAGAATGGATGGGAAAGACTCCGTGACATTAAAGTGCTTCATACGCCACACCAACAGTTGGTCGTACCGATGATCCATTCAAAAATTCCTCAAGCTCGTCTCGGCCGTCATTATCATCTCTCGTACGATGATGTTGCGATCGCTTCTTCTTTCTGTCGCTTTTTTCACTTTTTTCCTTCTCTTTATCCTTATCTTTATTCTTTTTTTTACGTCGTTTTTCCTTATCTTCTGTTGTTTCACGATGCTTTTTTTTTTCTTTTAGTACTGGACTAGGCGAATTCGAATATACTTGGCGTATACTCGAATTATCCAACAGTTCCAAATGTACGTTAGAACTTGTCACACTTACATCTACACTTTTGTCGCTTAAATCTAGTTTATCTTTTCGTGTGCCAATACTACTCACATCCTCACCTCCTTCAGGACTCTGACGCCACTTGGAATCTTGACCCAGCCAAGTATCGAAAGTATCGGAATTGCCATCATTTTGATCATTTAATGAAGTAAAATCACCATTAGCCATACGGAGTTCCTGCTCGTTGGACGATATCGAGTCGCGTTTGTCGTTTCCGGGTACTTCTAACTTTCTCTTATCATTCTGGGATCGTTTGTTCTTCGATTTACTCAGAGGATTCTCAGACAGTCTTGGTTCAACTGGAATGGACGCTTCATCTGTCGATGATAGATCATCTTCGTATCCAGCTACTAATGGATTAGCAGTTTCAATTTCACTATCGGAGTCCACTGCATTCTCAGTTCTTTTTTGAGGTGACGATTGGTTATTGTCGTCCAAGAATGATCTGTCTAGCATACCATCA
The DNA here is from genome assembly GCA_018881525.1 of Meteorus sp. PSUC_FEM 10030008. Classification (NCBI taxonomy): domain Eukaryota; kingdom Metazoa; phylum Arthropoda; class Insecta; order Hymenoptera; family Braconidae; genus Meteorus; species Meteorus sp. PSUC_FEM 10030008. The sequence continues at coordinate 5,771 of JABMBR010005961.1, forward strand.
TCGGGAATGAAATCTTCAACGCTTGCTAGTGGTGTATCACTCACATTGATTCCATCGTCAACTCGCATACTTGAGAATATTTTGGACACGATACTCTGCTGTTTCGATTCTTTTTTTTCACAGCCATCAATTGAAGAATCGCCAGATTTATGAGCATTTGGCATTGACGTGACATGTGCACCGTTATTATTTGAACTTTTCACCGAATGATCCAACTGTCGTCGAGTCTTGAAATCTCTTTTTGGTGCTGGTGATTTAACATCAAATTGCTTCGTTGGGATTGGTGTCCCACCTCCAATGGGACCTGATATTGAACTTGACCGTTTAACTTCGTGTTGTGCTCCAAAATTGTTTAATGAATTACTGGAAGACAATGAATGATGAATGCCTAACGACGATGTGACATTTGGGACTAGAACAGTGGCTGAATTAGAATCAGCGATAGCTCGACGTTTATTAACAAGATTGTCCAAAAATTTATCATAGTCGGCATCATCACTTTCTTGGAATAAATCGAGTTCTTGACTGGTTAGTTGTGTTTCTTCTTCATTCGTTTCTAATTGTTTTATCAATGTTTCACGTTGCAATTGCAAAAATGGAAGATTGAAAAATTTGTGCAAAAGTTTGAGGCCGAATCCATTGCGCATTGATGATTCTGCATATCTCACCTGAAACAAACAACCCATTGAGAATCGCAGTAATTGAAAGACTGTGGATGATACTGTTAATGGTCTATATAAATTACTTGTGCACTTCTGCTGGCCAATGAGTCAATGAAGAATGTCACTCGATCTGTAGAGACAGTCCTGTGGTGAGCCATATCGCAATGATTTCCCAAAACAATTATTGGTATATGCTCCGGAATTTTCGGCAATTCTCGTTGAACATAATCGAAAGTCCATGTTTTAGTGATATCCATCATTAATATAACACCATTGGTCCCTTTATAAACATCTAAGAATTCTGCATCCAATGCCGGTTCCTCAATTGTCGAGTCAGACGCTGCATTATCCATTTTCAACCCGTCTAATTTTTTCCGGCGTCTTCCACGATCCACAACATCCCAAACTTCAACTTTCACAACATCATCAGTTGCCTTATAATTCCACTGTATACTTGTCACTTGGATTTCGTCAGTGCGAATATATTCTTCAATGAACTTCTGACCCTGAAGTCGGTGGAATAGACAAGTTTTTCCGACATTTCTATCGCCCTTTATAATTATTTTCACTACCGAAAATAATATGGTGGTCAATACTTATAAAGAAATAAACAGTTTCAAATCTGAATAATTATTGAAAATGTATTACTATTATATTGCACTCCTTTGGCGAATTTTCGTTGCAATGTCGTGGGCATTGACTGATGGGCAGGTCTGGGTGATGAATTAGCCAAACCATCATGTTTACCAGCTAACCTCTTGAAGGCCGACAACATCTTTGGAGGTGTCCGTTGAATGAACCCTGATCAATTATTTATCCCACTAACATCTGTGTACAATGAGGTGCGAAAAATATTAATAGAAACGTTGAGCATTGAACTTTAAGGATAACCTTAAAAAGAAAGTTGATAACCGCGTCCATAATTTCTATTTGTAACGTACATCATCAATTATAATCATGAATTCACTATGGATATGGTTTATTCGATTGATTCTTAATAAACATTACGTATATTCTCTATCGATTCATGTGATTGAACAGGTTATAACGTGACCGAGGTGACAGTTATAGATTAATGAATTGTTTCGAGTAGGAAAGAAAAAACAAGAATAAAGAATCAGGTCATTGAGCTAGTAGAGCGACTTACTGCGGGTTTGATAAAACATAAGAAAGTAAAATAACATGCTATGCCATTGTATATTCTGTCGGTGAATGTAATGTACTACAAAAATGAAAAATACATGTACGAGTGACAAACTGTCACGGCACACAGCTGTTCCGTTTTCTTTCGTTTCGGCGAAAGTTCCAGAGGTGGAGAGAGATATTGTAGGTGTAAAGATATTCTTTTTTTGTAGTTACTTGGGCGCCACGGGCGGGAATCATGGCGGTTTCTCTCAGCTATTTCGATTTTTAGATAACACTGATAAGCAAATGGATCCGATTTCTAGTTCACCATGTTTGATAGTTGATATTATTTATTGATCAACTCTTATTGAAAAACAAGAACGACAACTGAGAATTACAGGGAAAAAAATTGTACACATAATTAAACCAAAAAAAAACTGTATTTTCCACAATCATATTTTCACCACTGTAATATGTACAATACCATTAATTATGATAGTATAAATTAGTCTTCGTACGTTATTTTTTTTGTTTGTGGTTTTGTTTCAATCATATCACTTGTTTGATATATAAAATTGTTTTCTGCAGACCAAAGACATTTTCTCGTTCCATATTCATATAAGGCTTCGAAGATTCATGAATCATTGAATGTTAAATCATCTACTTTTTTCAGTTTTTTCAAATTCCGGTCAATTACATCCACAATTCCCATAAGTTCAATGTAATTATACAATCATATTTGTATAAAATACATCAATTTCTCTGTTTACTATGAATAACATTGCCATCGAACTTTGAAATCATGAGAACAATCAGACGCTTGGCGACTCCAATCATCTCTGCAATCATCACAATTTAACGCCATCACACATCTTCTACCATTTCTTTTTATGCTCGTCCATGGAAACTCCACCGGGTCCAAGTGAAACAATCATAAGTAATCCCCCAATCACTGACAGAGTCTGCGAAGTAAATATTACACAGTATAGAAATTAAGAATTAATTAAAGTACATTGGCCCAAATGTGGAAAAATTCTATTTGTCATACCTGGAAGAAATCGTATTTCAAGAAATCTCTGAGTGGTTTGTAATCTGGAATAAACCACCAGGCATTGTGATAGAAATTGAGCGCTGATAGCAATAGCACTAATAATAAAGCACTAAGTTTTGTTTTGTAACCAATGGTCACCAGAACCATGAGAATGCTACCAAGTATATCCTGTACAATTTGCATGAAAGACACTTCGAAACGTATCAATGTTATGAACATGAAGGCCAACAGAACGCGGCCAGCCAACTGAAGATAATTTTTGGGCTTGTTGTCGCCTAATGTTGGTACACCAGCAAACAGTGATCGTCCCTCTTCTCTTGACTCAGCCAATACCAAGAGTAAGGCACCAATAAGGGCAAGATTACGGAAAAGAAATTGCAAATCCCATAGAATGCTGTAGGCGAATGTTTGCAAAACAACGATGAAGAATAGCACACCACATGCGTAACTGACTTTCCATCTTCCAATTACCATAACGCATCCACCCAATTGTCCAACCAAATTAATCAGGACAAATATCGTTGCCAAAAATTTTCCGCAACCCCATGATAAGTCCATATACTCTCTTTGTTCGTACCATTGGAACCACATACGTAATCCATCTTCAAGAAATGTGGCGATTAGACAGAGTCGAGCGAGTGTAGGCAAGACATATTTTCCATTTCGGATTACCTGAAAGAATAATGAGAGAGAATTAGTCATATAGCAAGTCAGCAATGTCGTTGATATCCTAGAAATTCTTCATCATTCTTTTACTCATGAAAAATGAAGAAACGATAAAGGTCACACGTATGTTCACATTGTGCTCTTTTTTTTGCATCTTCTAATTTTTGCATGAAATTAAACCAATATCTCTTTCTTCATTTTGGTTGAGTTTGTGAGTTTAATTCTCAAGTAAAAGAAAAATAAACTGCAAATTCATTTCCCACTGTGAGAAAAAAAATCTGGGTGAGAGAAAAAAAATAAATACAGTATGTGCGCGCCATGCGATTATTTCTAACCACACGTATAACCTACAAGGACTTTCATGAATAATAAAAATGATTATCAATGATAAAAATTGCACTTAGTACATTAATACGAAAGTTCAAAATGTCACGTGGCAAACAATGAAATCTGGTGTAAGTTAAAAATATGTTTGAGCTGACAATAAAAAGTTTTTCAGTGATGATGACGTTGACAGAAGCAACACACCTGTCTCATTCATGGGGAAAACTTGTACCGTATTTTTCGTTCCTGTGGGATTAACAGGACTGTATTGGTATCCTTTACAAATTGATTAGCATAAAGTTATATTATTCATTTATTATATTTGATAAATTTCTTACTTGGTCGGCGATTTCTTCCGCTTTAGAGACAACCTCCTGCTGGATGACCATCGTGTTCTTTATTCAAAAATGAAAAAAAAAGATCCATCCACACACCACACGTCGAAAGGCACGCACGCAAAGAGACCTACAAATATTAATACATGTACATAAACACATACATGACACACGAACTATATTTTTTCCTCGTTCAAAATGTTTGTGTGTGCTACGTGCGTCAAGTGAGAGCTGGAAGCCTGAATGTACTCAATGATTATGTAGCTTTCACTGTTACTGTTCGATGTATCAGATATTCGTCAAATATACTCCTTCATACGCATGTATGAGTGCACACATGGCACAATATCAAATTGCTATACCACAATACATGACAACACATGGAAAAAATTTTTATCATCGACGACGACGACGAATGATGTGGAGTTCTGCGTATTATTATAAGGCGCCGAACGACGCGCCACTCGTCGTTTCCGGTTTACGTGGTCACGCCCGCGAAATATATCGTCGTTTCGAAATTATCGAAGCACCTGAATAATCCCTCATGGTTTTGTAATCAGCTTTACTGATAAACTAATTGAATGATTTATCGCAATTCATTTCATGGATTGATTTTTTATCTCGAGATACTACATTCAACAACTTTGAAGGTTATGAATCGTATTGGATTACAATAATAGAAGTGACTCAATATATTTGAACATTCCCAGGAAACGCGCAGGATTATCAGTGGAATTTCAAATCCGACTAATTTCAAGTCCAAAGTTTTTTTGCATCCAACAGCCGTGCATGAATACAAATATCGATGCTCTCGCCATTTTTGCTGTTGATAGGTGAAACACCTGGATAACAATTGGTCACAGTTCCGGATAGAATATTTTACGATAAAATTATTTGGTATTAGAATTGAAAATTATAGTTATACGATTTATATGAATAACATTACAATTATTCTCAGTGTTTTTGTTATATATGATTAGTTGAATTCACCCTTAATTTCAATTTGAGCGCGCAGATGTGGCCGCCAATTGTTACCGAATGCATACAGAAAATGAAATGCTATTGAAGTATAAAAGCAGATACTGAATCTTTATATTGAAGAATAAATTTTGAAAACGCCGTGAAATAGATCATTGTAAAGTTACATTCATTTATTCCTCAGATGTTATACCACCACAAGATATTATTCTTACATAGGCTAAGTCCCCTAGATTTGGACGTAGCATTAGTTTTGGGAAAAATTGTATAATGACAAATGCACGCCGCAAGTACAAATGTTTGGTTACAATCAATTATCCCCCTGCGGACCGCATCGTTGCAAATTTTGGCTCGGTCGTTTAAAATATTTCCAAATGAATTTTTGAAATGAATTTAAGAACGAAAATGAACAGCGAATGTTGAACTACCTGTATTTATAGTGGGGAAATGAACGGAAGTTATTGAAGTGCCATGAAAATATGTTTAACACACGAAAATGAAACATGCGAAAGAATAAATACAAACTATGAATATTAATTATTTTGTGCTACAAAGTCCATTAGAAAGCAATAGGTTGAAGAAAGAATCATTCAAGATAGATATACAACATGCAATCAGTTCCGGAAAATTCATTATTATCACACTCGGCAGAATTCAATGTTAATAATAAAAATGATTTATTTTTGGATGTATCGAAATCGAGAGAAAAAAATAAACAAGGCTGATAATCTATTTGCCGGCGACAACGGCACCCGTGACGTGGTAGATCATCCGATCCTAAATTATGTCATCATGCCAGTGCTGATGACCGGCTTGATGCGTATTTAGTTTATATACGCATGATGCAAAATTATTTACCGTGTCAATTACACTTCACAACTTGATACGAGCATCCGAATATTATAATGCAAGAACCATTGTAGAATCGATTAACAATTTTTGGATTTGAGGTTAAACATTACAGCAGTTACAAAATACTAAAAGTGAATGTTAATTGATTTTTTATTTGTTTATCAAATTCTCAAGTATAACCTCAAAATTAGATAGCTCCACTGGGAAACTCTTACAAGTTCGATTCAATTCTTAATACGCTCCTGGTTCTATACACTTGTATTTATACATAAAATATTGGATATATATGAATGTGTCGAGTTGGAGACCGTTGGTCGTATGCTGCGCCAGTCACGATTGTGGTTTCATGTCGTGAACGTCTGAAAAGTGTTGGAAGAATAAAAATATATTGACCAAATCGACCAAATGGTTTAGAGAATTCAGATTGGAATTGTGTGAGAATTGTTTTTTATTCTTAGTTTGTATACCCAGATAGATTTATATAT
>JABMBR010005962.1:0-12240 GCA_018881525.1 Meteorus sp. PSUC_FEM 10030008
CATGCCGTTCATCATCGCATGTATGCATATTAGTCAGATTATGGAAAGAGTAAATAGTTCGGGAAACGAACATGTGTACATCATGGGAAACGTCTCTTCTTCAGATTTCCCATGTATTATCTCATACGGTTATTGAACAATATCTCACATTGAATATTTGTGGCTTCGTGCATACTCTCATCAACAACCAAATGTCGGAGGATATGGTTGCACGTATTATCTCCACACACGGGATGTCCATGCATGTGAGCGGGAGCGCATCTGAATAAAAAGGAATGCCATCACATTCAAAGATCAAATTATTCAAAATAAAAAAAAAGAGCATGCGAGTTCTCTATCTCCTCGGTTCAGTTGTAATAGCAGTAGTGGGGCGCCCGCTTCCCCGCTCGCTGGCGTGTGCGCTCCTCGCACCGCCGCGCCCCCCTTGCCTATCATCTCTAACGGAATTTTGCCATTGGCCATTGGTATAGATTTCGGGTGAGACAAATATTGTATTGGTTTCGCGTAGCAACAGTGCTAGCGCGTTTGAAAAGTATCTATCATATTGTCGGATGTTATTGTGATTTAGAAATGCAGCAAGTGCTGCATATATTCCTCTGATCTTCCGTTCGCTTCGCTCGAATACACTTTTCGTGACGGTTGCGTCAAGAATTCGCCAGCCTTCTTCCCCAGTCGAGCGTGTGTAGAGAAGTTTTACTTCAAAAACTCGCGATTTTTCCAAATTTCTTGAATAGAATACCCCCTCAACTGAATACGTATTATGTTGTAGTGAGTAATGTTATTGGAGTTGCGAGGGAGATGGCGAGGTAGTACCAACGTTTATTTCGGCTCCGCAAAAATGTAATCTCATGAATTGAAATAAGAACATTTGATTGATGAAAAAGACAAAAGTGAAGAAATAAATGAGTGATCTACACCATACATTGTGCACAACGTCTAAGACATTGCGAGGACTATACAACTAGTGTCAACGGCGAGGCTGCGGTCACTAGCAACTGTCCGTCTGTACGAGTGTGCCCTTCATACTATACGCATCTGAAGTGAAAGAAAAACTAAAACTGGTGCAATTGTGTGCTTTCTTAGTATCATTTTTTACGTCCAGAACGTTATTTCGATGCAGATTCGTCGCTCGAAATTCGAACGAGCGAGTTAAACACTGGTAGTAGATAGATGATTGATTTGATAATTGATGCTTGATTCTTTGATTGAATGTCGATGAGAGTTGGATGCCTAGTGTCTTTTCGTTGAAACAGCTATTTAAATTAATTAATTTTGAATAGAGTCCGAAATTGGTAGAAGGATCGTTGCTCACTACCTAGACCCTCGGCTGAGACGTTGGAAGGATCGGTGCGTCGTTTTAATAGATTGTTCAAGTATAACATATTGATTATTTATTAACGCAAATGATTAATCACTTCTATAACAATTGATTATACTGAAGACATCTAATGATTCAGATGTCGTACGAACGATTTATGAGACGCGTTATGAACTTGAACTTTTTGTATTTTATTGATTGAACACTCGATAACGAAAAGTATGATCGCGTCAGATGACTATGGTGAAAAGGCTAATGTGTTTACACACATTGAACGCACATGTAAACGCATTGAATGATTGAATGAGGAGGCTATGATCGTCTTCCGATAAGTGAATTGAGTGACTCCGTAAAAAAGGCGAAGATTGAAGTGAAAGAAGTCATATTTATAAGGGAGGTCATTGCTCAACAGTTCGCTAGGATTTTATAGTTGGAGTCCATGCGGACTGTTTGTCATTGAAGAATCTCTTATCAAAACTCACTGGATTCGTTGATGAATTACTCAAGGTGTTACAATTGGTCAGTTAGGTGTGAAAGTGGAAATGTATCAAAATGCCGATGCATTTCTATCATTCTACAATTGACTCATCAACGAGTATTTCCAGTTTGGAGTCTTGAGAAGATAGTATTTCCGTCTGAATCTAAACATGAGTATTTCAATATTGATGACTTCTGTGCTGAACAAAGATGAATTTTACAGTTATTGTAGTTTCTTTATATTTTCTCGGAATGATGAAATGTTAATGTAATGTTATATTTAATGGTTGCATTTTGTAAATGCAATACTTAGAATTAACGAGAATGTGCTTATAAATGTTTAATAAGTATTAGTTCAAGTGTTGTGTTCATAGCGAGTCTGGCTCATATGATATTTACATTGCGAGATTTATATTTACTCTGGCAACATGAGTACATTGGTTATATATTTGATGATGCTGGTTGGTCACGTGTCTTGAGTGCACGGCCATCATTAATTTGCATAGACAGCGCGCTTGACCAGCGCGGCCGTCATAAGAAAAGAATAATTGGTATAAATGACGATTGAGAGCGCGCGCGAGCGCGCGGCTACTCTGCGCTAAATGCATGCAGCGCGCTTAATTGAGCGCGGCTACTGAATACGTCCAGGATTTCCAAAATATCCTTTTTTTCTCCACAGATTGTCATTCTCCATAGTTTTGGGGGTATTTCTGTGAAAGTCGATTGTAAAAATTCCCCATAAATACAAAGTTATGGTAGAAAATGTGACTGCCCGACGAGAGTTTGATGCGCACAGGTAGTCCTTCGTTTGAGGCAGCTGACCGTATATGTCGGAGCCTTTCAACCTGTCGATTCTTTTGTTATTCTGAAGTATTCATAGGGACATTCATAGAACATTATAAGAGTATGTGTAGGGCCGATATACTACGGTTTATGCAATTAAAGGTTAGTTACTCTTGATCAATCGAAGTGAACAGTTGGGTTTTTCGTTTGTGATTTTCGAAAATGTTAAAACGTTGTTGTATACAACGTAAGGCAGTAGAAGTGAACGATGTTCACGTCCTAGAAAAACGAAGCCTCCCCAGAGGTTAGATCAGATGGAGAGTGAAACAAAATACACTAGTTCGGCTGCAAAAAAATTATCAGGACAATTACATGAGACTAAAAAACGCACGAATTAAGGCCACGGAAGCAACAAAAGAGAATCTCGTCGACTGCAAAAAATAAATCCAACAACAATTGCTTACTGATCAGAAAGGCGTACAGTATGAAGCTGGAATCGGAAATGAGACGTAAGTCAACAAAATAGATCAGAAAAATTATATTAAGTTCTTGCTTCAAATGCGCGCGACCCCGAGCGAGATGCATCTGAAAGTTTAAACGCGTTTTTCTCGAAACTACTTTTTCCGGCACGGTCTGCATAATAACTCATACAGTTTTCAATATTTTTTGATGTGTTTTTTTTCAAAATATTTGAGAGTGGTTTCTCCATAGTCTATGGAGCCGGATTTTCGATATTCTTATTGGAAAATTTTGTAAACAGAGTTGAAGCCTGACATTTATGACGTAAAACGCATCTTTTTTTTTTAAATGGCGTGTATTGCAAAACTTTATTCTCTGGTATTGGGAACTGACGGATTGAGGCATGCAGTCTGGTGGTGAAAAAATAAACTATTAGTAGCTTATAACGGTCGAGTAAATACACAGTAAATGCATGCTTTTTATATTTGTAATGTATGTTAAATAATAAATTAACGCTGAATACAAGTAAAACTGGAAGTTGGAATTTTCACAGAACGTCTTAAATCAAAATGTAGAGTATGTTGTGCAGTTAGAAAGTGTAAGAGTAAAGTTAGTGAAAATTTGAATGTGGTTTTTTATAAATTTCCACCGGCTGGTGAACGTACAGTGTTATTAGAAAATTATTTTGGTAATTCCGAGAAAATTGATGAGTTTAAAGCGTGGAAGAAGTTATTAAAAATAAATGAAACGACTCCTCAAATGAAAATTTGCTCCTTACATTAAAAAAAAAAACGATTATATACTATTAGGTACGTTTTCAAAGTTTAACCTTTTGTTTAAAGAGCAAGAAATTGCAATTATTTTCCCAGCTTCACTAATTTTTGCATTTATTTTGTGCGGTTTTTTTGTCATGTGTGACGTTTCTTTACAAAGCGCGGTAACTGCGGGAACATTATTATCACTTTTTTCTTCATTAATACCACATGTATATAAATGCCCAGCAGATAGAATCCGTTGTGCGTCATGAATATTTTTTTGTTCCGGGTTTTTATCCGTCCCTAATAATATATCTGTGATATTTTAATAACATTTCTGTTCATTAGCCTACTATCACATGGGTTCAAAATTCAAAAGTGTAAGCTACGTTCCGCCATGTTTTTTAAGCCACGCCCCCATGTCAGTTCCCATTACGACCAAACACCTGGAAGAGACGGCATAAGTTTTATAATTAAACACCCTTTTAAAAATAATATAGAAAGTTACCTCGGCCTTTCCGAAAGAGTAGCCGTATTGCACCTAAAATTCGTGAGTATCAACTTATCTATCATCCAAGTCCACGCTCCTACTTCACAGACAGCACTTTATACGCTTGTCAACATATACATCAGAAAAGACTACACCAACTACAGATATAAAACTATCAAAAAACACCTGCGCGAAACTGGAAGCAGGAAGAAGGCATACAAAGAGCTGAAACCAAATTAAAGATAGGTCGAAGGGCGAAAACAAAGCGAGACAACCAAAAACAACCGCTGCGACGTTAGCAGCATAGCGACAGACTTTTACAGACTCTCTACAGCACAATAGAGCCAGAAACCACCAACCACGAGAACCAAAACAACAGCAACACCGATAACATACTCAAAGGTCCCAAATTTGAAGAAAATGACATCACCGAGGCACTGAACGAACTAAAACTAGATAATAACCCGGGTTCAGAGAACCTAACAAACGAACCTCTGGAGATTACCGCTCCAATATTAGCTACACCCTTCACAATCTTATTTAAGAAGACCGCCTACATTAGAGGATTCAAAAAATCGACTTTTTTTTGCTCAAATCGAAAGTCCTTCATGTATAGAATATGCTCCCAAAGTCCCAAATCTGAATCATGACTAGGAAAGGTTCAAATAGCCTGTGTATTGTTCGTGCTCCATGCGCTCCGGAATGAGCGCCAGGTCAGAATTTTCAACGGTCGGGGATGGCAGGTACACAGCCACATAGCATTTCTAAAGGCGTTGTCAGTGTGAAAGTTAAATACATACAGTATTGATTGTGTGTGTTTCAAAAGGAATCGTGAGGTACGTAGTAAATATTTTGATGTCCTTCCCGCCAAACTTTAGTATGAAAACCATTGCTGCAGCGTAAACACATTTCATATTTTTTGTGCTTTTGCTCGCTGTCCTTCTCTGGTTTTCCGAATTATCCAAGTTCTCGCGATTTTTGAGCCATGTCTTCATATCCGAAAAGTGCGAAAGACGATTTGGATCGTGCGTCAAGGCCGAAAAAAAGACGTTTGCAAGGGAATCGTTTTACGAACAAAAATAAGGATTCTGTTGGACAAAGCTATATGAAGATGAGGAGGGACTTCCATATGGACCGGTGATAGCAGATTGATCGAAAACTGCAGGTAAATAAACGATAATAAGTTTAATCAACTATTTTTCGAGACCGAAAACTTTGAACGCGTTTTTCTCAAAACGACGTTTTTCAAAAGGGCGTACACGATTAAGGAAAAACTACTCAATGGATCGACCTGTTTTTTTTTTAATTGAAGCTTATTGAATTATCTTCTATGTGAACTAAAAACTTCGATTCAAATTCTCAGTGAAAAATAGTTATTAACAAAATAATGAGGAAATTTTCCGGAAAAAATCAACTTTTTTGTTGATTTTGACTGAATCCGATATAATTCGTCGCATAATGAATAAAATTGAATAATAAAATTTGTATATATACCTATAGATATACACAATAAATAGTTGAAAATTCAAAACGATCCGTGCAGTACCTTATCTGAAAAAAAATCATGAAAAAGTGTTTGATTTTTGGCCTCCTAATGAAGGTGGTGCCCTTAACTCTGTCCTCAAATTTGGAGTGACACCCAATCAATGTTTCGAATCCAACATAATTTTATTAAATAAAAAGGCAACCCTAACGATATCGATAATTACGGACCTATAAGTCCACTGCCGAGTACATATGAGTTTATTTCTACAATCCTAACCAAAAAAATATAATCCACAATAGACTCAAGTCAGCCGGTCGGACAGGCAGGATTTAGGAAAGGCTTCTCTACCATCGATTTCTCATTCAAAATTTTCAAGAATACTACTCCCCAAAACACGAATTTTGAGCCTAGTTTCGTGATGGGATAATGATGGGTTATATTTTTTTTTTAATCACAAATTAATTTTTCATTATGTCTTCCTTCACTATTCATGCATTTAAAAATACAATATTTGAAATCTGGTGATTTGGTGTGAAATGACTCTTACATAAGAAAAAAAAACATTTGTGATGATCACCGTTGTCGTTAGTATTTGAGCACCCAATCACTATGTGGCGCTCCCGTCATTCGACATTTCTTTTGATATCGATTACATTCCGCAATACGCCTGTGAAAAGTGAGTGATCATAAGTTGGAATATCTTGACATTAATTTATTGATGAAGACAACGAAAAGCAGATTAGGATACAATACAACATAATGTCAACTTCCGAAAGATTCAATGTGTGCTGTAATCCTTTTAATTTGAATAACCACGTGGTAAAGAAATCTTCAAGGTTAGCGTCCATGAATGCGCAATCGAAGTTCAAAATTGGTAGTACCGATTATCTATGTACAGTTTGTCGGAAAAAGTTAAATTCCAGTTTAAAGGAAGAAAAAACACAAGAAATAGATGACGAAGAAACAATATCGACAAGTACTCGTGATCAAGTTACTTCTGATATTGAAGGAGATAGATGTTGTTGGAGAACTTCTCGACCGAACCTTATCATGTATAATTTTGAAAATAATTTTTGTGCTTATCAATTAATTTTATAACACGATCGATTTGGTATTTCTGAAATGATATTCGTACTGCTCATTTCTCTAAGAATAGACTCATTATCCAGCCAATCTACAACTTGTAATGGTAGTCATTCTCAACTGAGTACCAATACACAATTACCTGTCATCAACAATACCTTCAGTCTTCTAAATCATTCTCCTATTGCTCAAACAAACTTAACTAATCAGAAATATTTAGAAAAAAAAATTGCTGACGTAACCTTGCATTTGTCAACTGCTTTTGGCCTAGAGAGAAAAACCAACGATCAAATACTCGCGCAAGAATTTTTAGACACAATTGAAGCTTTAAAAGAAAATTTTCATGGTAAGGAGATGACTAAAGAAGAAAAAATACAAGTTCTCACTCTATTACCACCAGATTGGAGTGTTTATAGAATTTGTGATATAATGGGAACAACGAGAGATATTGTGAAAGTTTCGAAATCTCTGAGAGAACGACGTGGAATATTATCATTACCCGATTCAAAACCAGGTCAATCAAACTTTATTTGGTATGTAAATTTTTCTAACCAATTCTATATCTGGGTTTAACATTTATTTCTAGGCCGACCTTTATCTGAAGATGTTAAATTGAAAGTATTGAAGTTTTATGTTGATGATGAATCGAGTATTAATATGCCGGGTATCAAAGATTTCGTGTCTGCTAGGAACAATCAAGGTGTACGTGAGCACATTCAAAAAAGGCTCATTCTGTCAAATTTAAAAGAGTTATATGAGCTATTTAAACTGGAATATCCTGGATGCAAAGTTGGATTTTCTATATTTGCATCATTGCGCCCCAAGTATTGTGTCCTAGCAGAATCCGGTGGTACACATGCTGTGTGTGTATGTTCGATCCACCAGAACATGAAGCTTATGATACTAGGTTAGAATGACTAAAATTCAAATTTGGCATTGTGATTATTATTTCTCCTATATTATGCATTTAACTCAATTTTTTTTGACATTATTTTCAGGTTCTAATTTACGAAGATTGACAAGTGATCATCCGACATCTGTAATTGAATATAGTGATTGTTCAAGAATGGTTGTTTGCGAGAATCCATCTTCGGCGTGCTATTTTGGGGAGTGTAAAAGTTGTCCAGGAATTGGTGAGCTGGAAAATTTTCTGAACGAGATTTTTTGAACTAAATAATATCAATGAGTTGACGTATAAACATTGGATTCCAAAACCACCGACAACCCTTGAAACTTCAACGGTAGTTTCATCAGAATTCATCAATGACTCTTGTGAGAAAATAAGAGAACTTTTACCTCATGCTTTCATTGCAAAATCGCAAGCAAAATTCATGAAATCTCTTGAGGAGTCTCTTGGAACAAATGAATTCCTTGTAGATTGTGATTTTGCCGAGAACTACAAATTCGTTATCCAAAATGCAGCATCAGGATTTCACTGGAATACCGATCAATCGACAATATTCCCAGTGGTTATTTATTTCAAAGAAAAAAAACGAATTATTGCACAGAAGTTTAGTGATCATATCGGACTGTAACATATATGACTCGACTGCGGTTAACGTCTTTTTGAAAATCGTCACTGATTTCATAAAGTCCTTGTCCAATACTTCTGAGAAGATCTACTATTTTTCTGATGGAGCTCCGCAATTTTGTTAATTTATATCATCACAAAGACGATTTTGGAGAAAATGCTGAATGGCATTTCTTTGCCAGTTACCATGGCAAAGGACCTTGTGACGGAGTGGGAGGAACACTAAAACGAGCTGCAGCGAAAGCTAGTCTTCAACTACCATTTGATGAACAAATATCAAACGCCCAAAATTTGTACCAGTGGGCAGTGCAACCAAATAACTTGCCAAAAATCGAAGTAAAATATTCATCTACTGCGGATTACGAAAAAGCAACAAAGACTTTAAATATACGTTATTCTAAAGCTAAAACTATCACAAGTACACAAAAGTATCATTGCGTTATGCCAAATACAGATGGATCTCTTACAATGAAACTAATTTCTAGCTCAATTGAGACTTATTGTTGTAAAATATTTAGACGTCAAAAAAAATAGTTGGAACCTTGTGAAAGCTATAAATAAAACTGAACCTAGGAATTCCAATGTTGATTTCAAATGTTTGCTATCATAATGTATAGTATTCTTCCAGATATAATCACATAAAACCGCCAATAATACATGAATGGTAAGAAAAAAAAATAATTGATTTTTAAATCGAAAAAAAATTATAACCCATCATTATCCCATTACGAGACTAGGCTCAAAATTCGTGTTTTGAGGAGTAATATTCTTGAAAATTTTGAATGAGAAATCGAAGGATGCAAACAATCTCAAAATCGCTGTTCTAAGTTTTAAATGAAGAGAAAGCAATGAAATTCGTGATCAATAATTTCTCGCATATTCTTTCTGGAAAATTCACTGGAATAGAGGAATTTGAAAAAAAAGGAACCAAAAGCGGACAATTTTCCACGAAGTTATGGCTATTTGAAGAAATATTTCCGAAATCTCAGAAAATTTATTTTTCCTGATTGGCTGGATGAAAAAATTTGAGAAAATGGATATAAACCTTTCTCGAAGAGTACAAAAACGAGCCCCAATTCCAGCGAAATCGGAGATGCAAAATCCGTTGGTAGGACGAGTTGGCATGGAATGCCCCTTATACATGTATACGTTTATTTATACATATACATGTACGGCAAAATATACCATCAAAGTGGGACAAGGAACAAATAATCAAGGTTTACAGAAAGAAAGGCAGTCAAGAAGAACTATACGTCGAATTCACGATACAACACAATACAATGAAACGCACGCAAAACGAAAAATGAGATGATAAACACTGATTTCTCTATCAATAATAATTAGTTATGACATACTGCGTGGAAGATTCTGTAATTCACATCAACATCGTCATAACCTAAAAAATCTACGGAGGTTACGCGTAACGAAACACGATGATTCTTTGTTGGTCACACCCGCTTAGTCACAAAACACACTGAACCGGGAAAACAATCGCACGTTAGCCGGCAAAACAGACTTGTCTTGACACGTTTCGATGAAAATAGTCGGGAATACCCAAACATCTTCTTTCTCAATCTTACCTGTGAGGAAAATAGGGACCGTGCGTCATTCGACCGAAAGTCCACAAAACAAAAAGGAGAGCATGAGAAAAAATACCATGCCGCAGGTTAAAATCTCTGAGACTGCGCTTGAAAGTTCACCGAGGCCATATGAATTTTTCCTGTGCTCCATACTAAGGAGTCCAAGATTCCGGAAAAAAAGTAGTATGTACGGTACTCCCTCAAGATTTTTACCATGCTGCTTGAGAAAAATTTCTGTGCTGCCGGTCAATTTTTCCATTTTTCATACGCAATGTCCCAGCATGTCGTTTGCCCCCACTTTATAGCGACAAGCACGGTAATTTTTCTAGGACATTTCTCTCCGTGTACAATAGGGTGGGTCAAAAAATCGATCTTTTTTTTTTACAAATGCCATCGAGAGATGGGTAACTAGACATCTTAAAAGCATTCTCACCGTATATGACCCTTTGATTTTCATAAGAAGATCCTCCGCACCGCAGTTTTTTATTTTTTTTATCATAACAATGAAGACAAATTTACAGCTCATCATTAATTGATTGTACAGAAAAATATTGGAGACAAATTTGTAGGGAATTGAATGCTCTTCAAAAATGGTATTTTATATTTTTGCCGTAGACCTCACCATTTGGAAGATATTGTTGATTGAAGTTTCATCATTTTGAGACAAATTTCATTTTTTTTTATAAATTTCATAACTTGTCAATGAATCATTATTGTGAAACGCGCAATGCATATTTTCATAGGAAATTTACTGCTCTATAGGAAATATTTTTATATGTTTTGGCGATTAAATTAAGCGTTCAAAAGATATTGATCATCAAACTTCCATGTGTACCCATTTCAGGAGTTTTCGATCAAATAATCAAAAATTTTGAATTAAATTTATGAGTTTCATACAAATTTCATTTTTTGTCACCAATATAAATATTATTTGAGTTTCATCTTCAAAACTTATGGATTAATCTGAAATTTTTCGATTATCTGATCAAAAACTCAAGAATTGAGTAAACATGGAAGTTTGATGATCAATATCTTTTGAACGCTTGATTTGATCGCCAAAACATAGGAGACCATTTTCATAGAGCAATCAATTTCCTACAAAAATATGTATTGCGCGTTTCATAGAAATGATTTATCGAGGAGTTATGAAATTCATAAAAAAATATAAAATTTGTCTCAAAATGATGAAACTTCGATCATCAATATCTTTCAAATGGTAAGGTTTACAGAAAAAATATGATACCTTTTTTGTAGAACATTCGATTTTCTACAAAATTTGTCGCAAATATTCTTCTGTACAACCAACTAATGATGGCTGTGAATTTTTTCCTGTTGGACCGAGAAAAAAATGAAGAACTGCGATGCGGAGGATCTTCTTATTAAAATTAAGAGCTCATATGCGGTGAGAATATTTTTGAAGTGTCTAGTAACCCATTTCTCGATGGCACTTGTAAAAAAAAAATAATCGATCTTTTTGACCCACCCTAGTGTACAATGACTGCGGTCTTTTGATGTTCTGACACGGCAATAGCTGTGTCGATGATGAGAACAATAGCATCGTTTCTGGCTTGTTTCGTTGTGATATTTACAGTTTTCAATTTTTCAACAAGCATGTTGATAATTCTTTGTTCATTGGACCGATTTGATAAAAATTTTTCTCGGGTGATCTGTCCCGGCTATAAATAGAAAAGGCAATAGGGTAAGGAGAAGTATTCCCAGGTATATAAGTATTCGAAAATGTACACGTTCTGAAGAATACGTATATGTCGTTTCAACTCAAGGAGGTTGCCTAGCTAAATCAATTGACAAACAGAGAATGACAAAAATTTGCAGAGACGTCAAAACAATTCCAAAAATGACTCAGTCAAATTTTTGTTACCTCTGGTTGGCTCTGAAAGGAGATATTAATGATTTTATTTTGATGCATTTTACATGGCATCTTATGGGAATCTGTGCCTTCGACTTAGTTTTATTCTTATCACGTTGAAATTGACAAACAGATTTTGATTAAATTTGAACAATATATAAACGAATATCTTATAAACATTTTTCTTTTTCAAAAACATGCGAAGCTTGGTTTTGTTGGAAGAAATAACGAAAAAATCGTCGAGATTTTCCAGCAATTCGCACATGTGGCAACACCGCAGTATTATAGATCATGGCGCGAAATTTGAAAGCAAGCTATCTCATACACGAGGTGAGTGTTACACCTCTCGTACACAGCCATGACACTTATTCGTGCGCATGCGCACTAAAGGGACGTATTTGCGGCATTGTC
>JABMBR010005963.1:0-12236 GCA_018881525.1 Meteorus sp. PSUC_FEM 10030008
TATATATACAGAGAAGTACATGTATATATGTGGCAGGGCGTCGTGGCGGGCACATTCACGTACATCGTCCGTCGCGTGACGTCATCGTATTGTTAGAGGAGCAAGCATTGTAGTCACTATTGTGAGTCTGCGCCATTATTCTAAGACAATCGTCCGACACAATGAGACGGACAAGAGAGAGGAAAAGAGTGGGAGAGTGGGAGAGAGTGAGAAAGAGAAGATGAGTGGAATGGCCGATTCACCTCCCTCACTCATGTGTAAATGTGTGTGCAGTTAAAACACTTTTATATGTAGATAAATATTCATGTTTGATTGTTAAATATTAATCGCTTATGCATTAGTGTTTGAGACTTTTTTTTTTATTTTTCAATTTTTTTTTTCATTGTTTATGATGGTCCTTTTTTTATTTAATTATTTTAGAGCTTTATCGCGGAATATAACAATGGGGGGATGACAAACTATTTTTCCGTAATTTCGGGGAGTTTGTTGTTGAGTTTTTTGGAGAGCTGGAAAAATTTTTGATGGAAAATTTAATAGATGAATTGGTATGTTAAAATTATGGAATTAATTGCTACTGAAAAATTTCAATTAATTGTTGTGCAATGTTTGAATGTGACATTTATAAATAAGACTGGTGATGTGTGAGGTGTCAGTTTACTGGCTATAAATATGATTAAGTGGTTGTGGTGTAAATGGTCAGACCCCGACGGCTCGACGGGTGTCGGGACAATTAAAGAGCTTGAGAAATTGGTGACAGAGAGTGAGAACGAGAAATCGAAATGAGAATAGAATGAGTGAAATAGTCAAAGGATGATGTGGAAGAAGGAGTAAGTGAGGATGAAGGGAGCAAGAGACAGTTGGTATATAGCGCAATTGGTGGATTCCTGGCGCTTGAGCAAAGTGCAGGGATACTGAGAGAGGAGTTGGGTGAGCAATGAAAGGAGAACAACAGAAATACTACAAACAATGGATTCGGGGACTCTTGGGCGACTCTGTGGTGATGCGGCCATCTCTCTCACACCTCCCCATTTATCCTTCGCTCTTTCACTTTATCTTGCTCTCTCACTTCTTCGTATTGTCAACAGTATTGTTGCGCGGTGGTTATTGTGTCCACGCCGATGTTTTGTGGCTCGTGCCGATTGTGTTGCTCGCGCTCATCAACTCTCGCATCGTGTGGCGCATGAAATCCACATATATATGTAACAAAGCAAAAACCTTGATGGCCCACATGAGCTTTTAGATACAACGACACTTTTGCCAATGGTTTATTTGTTGTTCTTTGATCTCCAAGACTTTTTTTGATCGAGACAATTTTTGTTTCTCGGCTATTTTTTTTTTCTTCGTGTTTTAATGTGAGCGATTTATGTTGCGGAATTGAGAAGAGATAATGAAAGGCCATAGGTGTTTGTACAGTGAGAAGAAAATGGAGAAGTAGTGTAAGGTTGATATTCATGGTCTTGTTTATTCGTTGGTCGTTGCATTTAGTGATAGAACAGGCCGTTGAGGACACAGCAAGAGGCGCCATAGAAAGCATTGTACTGCCGTGTAGCGTGTTGCGGTAGTATTCACTGGGAATGAATGCGCCCTCTGAAGCAACACACATTCTTAGATATAAGACACTGGCAACATAAAAGAGTTGGTATTATACAAAGCTTAAATAACAACGAGCAACAGACACATTTATGTGTGAATGTGTATGTATACATTTACTTCGCTGCCATGTCTTAATCTTCAGGAAGAATTTCTATAGACTGGTTGTGGTCTTTTAGAATTCAATAAGCTCGCGTAACCCAAGAGTACACTTTTATATACTTGAGGAAAAATAAATTCTTTACTCTTTTTTTTTCACTTTCAGTGTGTATGTATGTATATATGGTTTTTATTCTCACCAACCATATGAAAAATGCTAATTACTCGTAGTGCTATATATGAGTTCAAGTAGCAGAAACATTTAAGGGGACTTGGCTGTGCGGTTGACATTTTATTATGTTTTGTTTTTTCTTTTCTGTTGGATTTAGTTGTTGAGGAGAGTGGGAATTGATGGGAACGATTGTGCATGGAATGAATGGAATACTTGATTGAGATTTTGATTGAGAATTGTGGGAAATAATGGGGAAACAATTGATATTTGTAGGTTATTTTATTCACAAATTGTCCACTTGATGTTTGTGAAGAGGATTGGACCATGAGCGACTCAACTCTGAATTATTTTTAATGATCTATGAATAAGTCTTGGATTTTAATGGTTGACATTTTCGTATTCGAGTAGAGGACATTTAATGGAACCGATATCTTAAATTGAGAGTGAATGAAAATGTGAAAAATGTGGATAAAATTTCTGGTTAAATTGACGAAAAAAAATATCATCAACCGGGCTATTTCCAAGAAACCAATAACAACTCATTAGAGTAAAGATTTTTTCATTATTGTTCAATAATTTTAATGTGATGTCACTCTGTGTGTTGAGTAACTGACAATACGTGATGAGTAAGTAGTCACAACCAATGTAAGTCAGCCACAAAGTAGGAACTGTTCGTGATCGCACATTAGGGCAAGAATACACACGAAGGAGAATAGACAGGGGTTGAGAGTTTATACGTGTTTATATCTATATTTATAGAGAGGGTGATGAAGGGAGAGAGAGGGAGTACATGGGCGGGTTAAAACAACAGGTGTACGGTGAAACCGGGCCGATAGCGTGCGCGCGAGTACACTCACTTCCCACACCGCCCTTTAACTCACTCTATATATAGTTATATAAGAGTATATATGTATTCCCATACCAAAACTACCCTCAACACGCTGCGGGCCCGACCCAAAAGCCGATGGTTATGTTAGGGGTCGTGTTCGGACGGGCGGGTTGGCGTGTCTATATTGCGGTGTGGTTTTACTCAAACGCCTATAGCGCTTCTGAGGTTTTGATCCCGTTGGGGAAAACGATCTTATGCAGAATTGAAAAGTCAATGAGGCTTCTCGTGTTGGGGGTGCTTCGTACTCATTTCTCGATTATTCAATTGATTTGGTATTTCTCTGTCGAGTTGAATGAGGTGATGAGGAAATTTTTCAATTTAAATTGGTTGTTGATTGATAAACAGAAAGAAAGGGTGTTTCAAGGGTTTTTCAGGTAAATTATCTATGACGCTGTGATGAGGGGTTTTGAGCGATTTAACACCTCCCGACCAATTAACGCAGGGTTTTTTTTTAATTTCTTCTATTTTTCTTCTTGTTTTTTCTTGTTACGGATGGATGAGATAAAACGAAAATTTCTATGTATTTAGACGATGAAATTCATATCCTGCGAAATGAAATCGTCATGATAATGTGGTATGAATGTACAGAGGTAGTCGAGCGCAAGAGCCACGTACATATACGATTATTAAATGTATGTGTATACATATATAGGGATGTGCGAGCACGCGCGCCCTTATTCGACTCTTTTGTCTACGCGTCCATTCTCTGGCACATTATCAGGCCTATTGTCTTTCACATTGTTACCCCTACCTCGTCATCTCATTGTTTTGCAATTTCCCCCACTTAACCGATAGACTCCCACCCATCTGCATTCAGTATCATCACAATATACATATATATATGTATTTAAATACATGAGGGTAGAATGTATTCATTTAATTGTATGTACGATATGAAGTTTCCATTCACCACAACTTTTTAGTCTTTCATTATTTTCACACAATTTTTAATTACGAATATTTGAACAGATAATGGGGTGGTAGAGGCGGGGTATGTTGGAGATATTTTGTATTGAAATTTTGTTATCAATTGATTGGTGGAGATAATGTAATTTTTGGTTTTAATTTTTGTGATTGAGTTGATGAAATTTTTAAATTGTTGTTTTAAATGTCTGACGCATCATTTGATGTGATAGAAGAGAATTCATGAATTGTTGGGTGGTAAATAAATATATTGTATTGAGTTGATATAGTTGAAAATAATAATTGGTGGGGCGGGAGAGGGTGGGAGACCACAAAGAACATGCGAATGAATCCATAGAATTGTACGGTCCAACCCATACCAATCCTCTTCCACACAACGAATATATTTCCGCGCTTTTAGTCAGTGAATAGAAATCCCTAGAACTTGATAAAATAGACAAAAGCCTTCGTTCGTGTACACTCTATGTATATTAGGAGTCGTCAAACAATTCATCTATCTCGTTGGGCTTTTATGTGGGTGTGTTGAAGTACCGAGGGTGCTACGAATTTATGTATGAAACATATTCATATATTTGTATATATCAAGCTGTTTTGTGCTGAATGTAGTGAGTGTTCGATGCAATTTCAACCCTTCATCAGTGGAAGTGTGTACAATGTCATCCCCATTTTGTCAGTGTCACTTTCCACAACTTTCAACAGACAATTCTGTCCCTGCATGATCCACTCGAATCAAATTTATTTCAAACGAAAAAAATTTTCTATTTCGCATCGTATGGTCGGTTTTATTACAATTTTTTTTTTCTCGTGGTTTACTTGTCATTTTATGTTATTGAGGGTTGAGATTATTTGTCGTTTTTCTCATGGATTGTGACGAACCTGTACAAGTGTAATTAAAAATTATGAAGTTACGCAGATGATGAGAATTGAAAAATCGATATTCAATTAAATAATTTGCATGACATTTCATTGTTAGCAGTTTGATCCCTTTCAATTTGTTGGAGAAATGCTAGCTGCAGTATTGACTTAATAAATTCATATACACATCCAACTTGAATCCCTCTCAAACTCAACTCTCACCCTTGAAATCTCATTCAATCTCTCCTATTCCTATACACAATCGCCCTATAAAATTTCTATAGTGCAATATATATATTTTTCTCCTTCTTCATTTTTCTTTACTTTCGTGTTGCCTCTGATGTCAAATCATTTCATAAAGGGGAATCAGTGGAGCGTTGACCGATGACAAATGAGAATTACAGTTCTTTGATAGAGCAAAAATTTTTTTTTCTCTCCTTTCTTATTTCTGATTCGAATCATTTAAAGCTTACATTCACTCACGTTATTGTGTGCGTATATATGTGTGTGTGTGTGTATGTGTGTATTTGTATGGAGCTTTTGAGTCAACGACACAGTGTGTTGCGCGCGCATTGAAATTGTGTTTCTCGATGTTGACAAACGAGTGCCAAAGCTGTCAGCAGAGTTAGCGAATGTCAACTGTACAGTGAAAAGGGCGCACTATATATATATGAACATGTATTTGTACATACCAATATGGTGGTGGTGGTGGTGGTGGTGGTGAAGCAAAGTCGGAGGAGGAAAGACGCGAAGGGAAAGTGTGCGCGCGAGTTGGATGAGTATACAGTATTGGTGTGGTAACAATGGGTCGCGCGGGGTCGTCACAATGCTGGCTCGCCTGACTTTTCTTTGCGTGTCAAATGAGTGAAAAGCCGCGGGGAGAGTGCATGGGTGTAGCATAAGGGAAAGAGGGAGAAAAGAGTGAGCGAGGACGATGAAGAGAGGCGAATGATGGTAGTGGTAGAAGTAGATGGAGAAAAGTAGTGCGGGCGTTCGGGGGTGGTATTGTAGAAAGGACGTGGTACGCTATAGTAGAAGAAAGGGGAGGGTGGGACCACAGGGTGTGCTCAGGGGGGTATGAAAGGCGCGCTTTGTTTGGAAACAATGCCGATACTCGGCTACATCCTCATCTCCATTCTTCGCCTTGACGCAGTGCCGCAACCAAAAAGGGGTTGTGTGTGGGTATATATGAATGAATCTATGTATGAATGTATGTATCTATGTTTCATGTGTATATACATACGTCTATGTCTTTATTCACCCCTGATTAAAGTTATAGGTTATGCATTACAATGTAAAATTATTGACTTTGATGAAAGGAAACCGCATAATAATGAATGGCCAACATCTCGTGTATTGTCCAATGCAAAATTATTATTCACAACTTTGCCAAATTTCACTTTACATTTTTTTATCCAGTAAACACACCCTTCTCATTTTTGAACATTAACTTCACTGGATAATCCAGCAAAAATAATAATAAGACTTGGTGATGTTTTTTTTTTCGAAAATTTATCACAACTTTTGAGTGAAGCCATTCTGCCTCGTAGTCACCTATACAATATACAGCGATCTAGTGGTAGGATAGAGAGTTGGTGACGAGGGAGGAGTGTGGCAGCTATATGAAAAGCGTCACATAGAAGGAAAAAGCTCATAACAAACTATTGAAACGTCGACGAATGAAAAATCAATGGTTAGGTAGGATGGGGTATGCCCGGTCGAGGCCACCCTCTCTCATGTTGAGGGAGGCAATGCATATATAGCTACTGCTGCGCCAGGGTGGTTTGGTGAATGGAATATTATTGGGGCATCCTTTCACGCGGACTCGACGGAAGCTAGAAGACCTCATCTGGTGGCTGTATGGCGTTCGCTCCGGCAATGCCGCCTATTGAACCAAAGACTAAATATATGGATACATGATATATATGTATATATATTTAATATCTTTAGGTATATATCTATATTTGGTAAATATAACATGTGAACACACAGATGAGAGCGTACACATTTATTCATGTACGCATTCCTGGATGGAGAAGTGTACATTGGAGAAAGTAGAGAGCGACATGGGGATACGCATTGGTATAAGTTATATTTATGTGGCCATTTAATATATAACTCAACGCTAGAGAAAGAAATATGCTGGAAAGGTGGGCGGTGGTTGGAGGGAGATGGGAAATGAATTGGTGGTTTGAGGATGCATCCATATAGGTATTATATTGCTGTGTGGGTTCTTACATTTCATGATTTATCACACAGCTTTCAGCTTGCTCAAAGCCTTGAAAGCGCACAGATTGATAAAAGATATAATGGAGGACGCGAAAATAGAGGGACTTGAAACCGATATATATGTATAGGTGATATAGTGTGATGGGAAAAGATGGTGAGTGAATGAGGGGGATGAGTTGTACAGACACAAATGTCGTAGTCGTCGTTGCACGATTTTTGAGTTGAATCCTTTCTATGTGTACATATGAGATCGTTTCGATGACGTTTATTCACATTAAGAGGAGAAAAGTTTCTTCATTTTAGTCGTAGCTCAATGCTGTTTGTGCCGTATTTGGTTATGTGGTTGAGATATGTTTCTCTACTTTGCATGCATGGTAATTTTTTTTTTTTCTTCGCAATTGAAGAGATTATTTTGTGAGAGGTGATGCAAGTTTGTTATCAATCTTTTGTTCGGGTGGTGTGTCGTCTGCAAAGACGAAAGACTTGAAGCCAAAATTTTCCTACAAAGTTCGTGGAGGATGGAGTGATATGAAGGGAAAGTGAAAGAGTGGGATGCGGACTTTTTGAGTCGGGATAAATTGAAAGGGTAAACCTTGGCTATACCCCAGTTACTGGTATTATACAGTCATCAACCCTCTTCATCAGCAGTAGTTAGGATACTTGTGTGTACAGACTGTATATATGTTGACACATTTCCGATGGGACACGAGCGCGCGGTTGTACTCTCGCTCAAATGATTCATAATGATCCTGATAAACTTGCACTATGATAATCCATTTGACATTTCGTATATAGTCGTATCTATTTTGAAGGGGTGTTGAAATGTGATTTAAACCTTCCCATGTTCATCTGTTGTCCAATGTTGCGATATTATGGGGTTGCGATTGGCTGACAGGTTTAATCAACTTCATGAATGATATAGCGCTCAACATTTCTGCTTTGATTAAATAATTTCATGATTTTCTATACACAAATTTTCAAACAGGATTTAGATAATTATTCGAATGAATTTCCCTGCGCTCTTTTTTTTCTAAATCGGAGATAAAAATTATGAGCCAAATGATTCGAGCCAATCAATGCACAATGAAATTAAAGAATGGATAAAACAAATGAAAATATTTTTATTGGAATTTATAAAGTTGTGTGACACAGTAAAAAGTTATTGAATTAATGGTCGGGTTTGCCGCACACGCACACTCTCATTGTGAATGAGCTTTCAACAGTTTATGGTGTACGATGGCACGTGGGTTAGGGTGATTACACGGGGGTTTGGCTGTATAATGTTACGGCTTCGTACATACATGAATATAGGAAGGGTGAGTTGAGGCATCTGTTATGTGCCACTGACTCTGCGGTAGTTGCAGCTCATATACTGCACTGTATATATACGTAATATACACATATTAGGCATATACGTATGTATAGATAGATAGGTGTAGAGATTTACAGGGAGAAGAAACGAGAGGGCGTGGAGAAAGTCAAGATCCAATGATGCGTAAAACCCCCGCTCTGGTGATGGTTCCACCCCGTGGGGTCCACATTTGTATGTGTCTTGCGACAAGGAAATAAAAAAGAAGAGTCCCGGGTGACAACTTTACTCGTTTCTGATGTTCATACATACGTACACATTCATATGTATATACATTCATCCCTTCTGGTAAGGGATGCACGCTTCGAGGCTCTACCACAATGGCCATCAGATTTTCGTGCACGCTCATTGTGATTGACTTTCATGCATTTTTATATTTTATTGTATTATTTTATCCACTAGTAGAATGGATTTTTTTTTATTGTATAATTTAAAACATTTTTCTCTTGTAATGGGGATTATAAATTAATTTTATCGATTGGAAATATTTCGAGCGATGATGGAATGGTTTCGGGGAGGGTGGAGAACAAGTGAGGGTTGGATATGTGTTTTTATATATTTAATAATTGTGAATATATATTTGTTGAAGATGTGGATAGAGAAAAATTTTTTATTCTTCAAGTCCCAGTTCGAGAGTACGAAATAATCCAACGAGGAGTAAAACTTGGATGGCAAAGTACAATAGACTGACGTCGTCATATCTTGACTATCTCGCAGTATGGATCTCATTGTGACCGCGGGGCGGCCAAGTCAGCTATTATGTTTATTAAGTTGGCTGGTCGAAAAGGGGTTGGGTTCAATGCGAACCAAGAAGGGAGATGGGAGTTTGTGTAATAGAGGGAAAGAGAAAGGGAAAGAGGGTATGGAGGAGCGGGATACCGGTGAACGAGCGGTATTCGCGCGCGCTCTCTGTACTATGAGGGGGTCGGTCGAGGGTTAGGAAGCAGGGATGTATTGTCCCGCGCATTGTCTGCCCCATTGTGTGACATCACGGCCCGATAACTGCCGATAAGGCTGCGACCAAAGCTACGTCCTTGTATATACCCGCGTATGTGCACATATAAAAGAAATCATGTACACACTCAGATATCTTTTAATATATTGTTATAGATATCTGCTGAATTAATTTTCGCCCTAATTTTTACTACACTTTTTAAAATTTTTTATCCCGTTATTGTTCATTCTCTGGAATTTTAGAATTCTGAGGTGGATGAAATTTAAAAGACAATTGAGAGAGTGTTGAGATAATATTGGGATCAAAAAATGGAAGAAAATTTCGGGTGATGAGAAAAAATTAATTTTTGTATTCGTATAAATTGGAATTTCAACCCTGCACAATTCCACCCTAACGATACTTTATTGCCCCATGATGAACTGACAACTGTTCATGATCTCTGATATTTTTATGATAAATAGCTTTCTTATTGGAGGTGTATTGAACACCCCCAAATATTGATCCAAAGTTGAAAATTATTTGTTCCTCCATTTGAACAAAATATTTGTCCTTGGTATATTCTCATAGATGAATACAAATACATAAAGATAGAGTGAAGAGCTCGTGGTAATAAAGGATGATGTGTCGCGTAGTATTTCAAACTCGTAAACGGACATCTTGATAGATAAAGATGAGTCATGAAAAGTGTCGACACGAGGAGTTGAGGTAGTGGGGATGGTGAGTACAGCGGATAAGACAGAACATTTGAGTGAGACGTACACAGTATAGAGTATGAGGTAGCTATGGCAGGCTGGCCGTTTTGTGCGCCAAGCAAAGATGCTTTTGAATCCTTAATTCCCTTTGAAACTCTCATTCTGGCGGGAACGAGCGGTATTATTCGGCTGAATGACGTATTGAGCGAGTTTTGTATGCCATGCAATGAGACAGAGAGTGAGAAAAAGAGAGAGAATACGCGGACGGCAATAGAGAGACTCAGGCATCGCGAACATAAATATATACAACATCATGGCTCATCTCTTTCTCACTTGCTTCCACTGTCTCTATAATAGTGCTCTAAGCAGTTTTCTTCTTTTATATATACACAATATATATATACATATATACACCACCTGTTTCAGTTTCTCTCTCACCCGAGCATTATGCCATATCACTTCCCTTTTCATTCACTTCTCGCTTTATATTCATTCTACATTCATAGACAAAATAAAATAAAGAAGGACGATAGGGAGAGAAAAAAAGACACGAAGATTTTTCAATGTGCTTTTATTTATATATCTGGCTTTGATGAGAAAATGTGCAAAAATAAATAGACACAGAACTAATTTTACAACAAAAGTCTAATTAGTCTGATTAGATTCAATGTAGAATTTTTTCAATGCATGGAGATATTTTTTTTTGCAGCTATTGAATTGCTCTTGACGGCATCTTGTATGTGTTGATGAGATGCACAGTTGTCGGGGTGTATTCTTTGGCATTGATAACTATCTGGTAAATGAAAATATTCAGTGCTGCTCACAGAGATCGTTTGGTCATGATGGTATTCTACAGTAATTTCAGTTGCTACAGGGAACGTTATGGTCTGCGACTTTTTTGCATTAGTAGCTTCGTAATTGGACAACCTTGTCGTTATTAATTTCTCTGCATATCCTTTGATGTTTCTGATTATAAAAATAATCAAACCCTTCAGTTAACATCGGTGATGTCAGAATAAAAATTAATTTTTCAACTATTCATGCTCCGGATTTATTCTGAAGTCAGACGAATATTTTTTGGGGGTGCGTGTTTTCACCATTGTCGTAGATCCAACAATATTTCCTTTTGAAATGTCTTGTGCGTTGTTGAACTACAAGTGAACATGGTACACAGCATAAAGAACACGAGGGATACAAAAGTTTATATAAATATCTATAGATTTGTATGAATTGACACGGCGGTGGGTGGCAAATGACATAAGGGCGCATATTATTTGAGAGGCGCGCGCGTAGATGGCGGGGTAAAAAGGGGTTTTGGGTGGTGTATGAGTATACACGCGCGCGCGAAACGTGCGGGAGGGCATCTACAGTCCATATTCGTGCATTGTGGCACGTTCCATCGCGTTTTCAACTGAACTGAACTCGACTCAACAGTAGAGGACACAATGGGTAGTATGAATAAGTATAACAGACAGACACAGGTAGCTCAGACCGCAGTATGTGAATGAGGAACCCATTTGATAACACGCCTCCACAGCCACCCAGGTCCATTGTGTCGCTTCCTATTCAGCTGCTCTGTGCCCTCTCTCTTTCCTTCGCTCTCCTTCACCGCATTACTCCCTTACATATTCTCTCCTTCACTCCCTATGACTGTCTTCCTCTTGTGCTCATACACGTTTTCTTACTCTCTCATTTGGTTTCTCCATCATTTCGTACTCCTGCTTCCCGTTAGTCGTTTCTTTCCTTGCACCTACGTCTTGTTCACTATTGATGCAAAATTCGCTGGTTATTTTTTCTTTTTGATTATTCGCAAAAGTTTTTCCTTTTTCTCTGTCACAATGTAAGAAGGGATTGTGCTATTTATCAAATCACATTTGGGAAAGGTATTGGTAGTTATTACAGTGTGAAAATAATTTTTTTCACAGTTCTACACATTTTTCAGTTTGATGATTTCCCAAGTGTTTGAATTGAATAAAAAAATTGCTTATACAAAATGAATGAGTCGAAAATGTCTATTGATAATTTGAGCAATGTCCCAGTCTGTTATTATTTCACTAAAATGTAAAAAGTATCGAGTTGAAAAAAAACAAATGAAAATATAAATAAAGTTGATATATATGTAAACACACATTCATGAATGGATGATGAATGGGTGGTAATACATTTCACATGATACATAGATAGTGAAAAGAGATATTCGTTTTGGATTCGGACAAGTTCCGGTTCGATTCCAACCAATGACCATTGGAGATTGGTATGCGCGGGAAAATGGACAGGGGGGGAAGTGAATATATATAATAATACGTGGATTTTCGGTAACTCTCGATTGTTATATATGAAATATAGTTATAGAAAGCGTGTGCGGCAGTGACTCGGTACGGATGGGCCATCGGTTCGCTTTTCCATATACATATTCACCATATACACATTCATAGTTAAATAATGAATATATATATATATAT
>JABMBR010005964.1:0-12231 GCA_018881525.1 Meteorus sp. PSUC_FEM 10030008
AGACAGATATATACTTGTATATGGCACATACATATATGTTTGAACATATGTATATATGTATATATGTTCATATGTGTGTGTATATATAAACTTTTTTTTTCTTTGATGGTAGGATATTGTTCATTAATAATGGGTGGTGTTACTCGGATGCTCTGTAATTGTCAGTTGGTGTTGCTGCCATTGATAACCCTCTCAGTGTGTGGATGTGTTAGTCTCTCTCTCTCTCTCTCTCTCTCTCTCTCTCTCTCTCTTCTATTTTACTCATCATCGTCTTCAAACATTTTTTTATATGTTGAACTCCGGTAACATAGCATTGTCTCTTGATCGCGATGACCAAAAGGGAAGTCAGTCATCTAATCTAATTTAGCCGTTGGCGTAACCGAATTCCGGTTCTACACCGTATCATTTTTACTGCGACTGTACATGTTTTTATTAGTCGTAAAAATCATTCGATCGTTTCATCCCTTTCAGGAGTCCATTTGTTGTAAACTTGTATGATGGTATATTAGGAAGGTGTGAGATAGTTGATTGATGAGAAGGAAAGAATAATTTCATCTAGCTGCACTGATGCAATTGGACAAGTATTCTTTTCCAATTTGTTCCCATGATCACAATCTGTGATCACACGATAAAAATCTGTTGGGATCCTTTCGGTCTTATCATTTCGTGATGGTGATTGGATAGATAGTAGTCTGAGTTAATGGTTTATATGCAACAAGAAAGCAGAGGAGGTATGAAAGGATTAATCTTCTTCTGTTGCAGATAATGTAGGTTTAGATTGTTGAAACAAGGCCTCTAGGATATTATTATTACTTATACTTAATGTCAGTGAATGAGCTGAATGATTGCTGTCGGTGGTGTACCATTGTTGGGTGAAGAAATAACGAAGGCGAACAGTGGGCTTTATTTGACGGGGTTGGAAAATGACAATTGCTACAAAAGGTCAGGGGGCTGGCATTGATCCTACTGAAAGCCAACAAACAACAGTGGTTACAACACAAGTAGCACAGGAGGTACAGGGATTTCGTGACAACGCCCGAAGACGTCGAGTCCAGGTAGCACTGCCATGAAACCCCAACTCGCGCGTTTAGACTAATGATATAAATTCATTTGATAAATTAATTTGTGCTATAAATTTTAATTGGTAGAATGGTGTTGATTTCATTATTTTATTCCTACAATTGTATTTGTGCAGATGCAAAGCCCACAACAATTGGAGAACGCTATCTTAGGACTTCAATTGACTGAAAATGTGGTACAAACGGAGTGTCCTAACGATAGTGCACCCTCGATCGAGGAAAATAATCAACCGCGAGTGGAACCAGATTTTCCACATGAAAAACTGGCATTGTTGGATGAAAAAATCACAAATTCACGATGGGTTGTGCCAGTATTACCCGAGCAAGAGTTGGAATGTTTGTTGGAAGTTAGTATAGATCTCTGCAAGAAAGGAATTGATGTACATAGTGAGGCATGTCAGCGCTTCTTCCGGGAGGGCCTCACCATTTCTTTCACGAAAATTCTCACTGACGATGCCGTAAACAGTTGGAAGCCACATATTCATACCTGTATTAATACTAATTGTGAAAGATTGGTCGAATTATGTGTACGAAAATTGGATGAAGATTGGTTCCCTCTGCTCGATTTACTGGCTATGGTTTTTAATCCGAATAATAAATTTCATACATTCAATGCGGCTAGAATTTCGGAGTCCGTACCACTGGGGAGCAATATTCTGGATGAAGAGCTCTACGCACGACCACCACCCGACCCACGGAACCCACGTGGTTGGCTGGTCGATCTCATTAATAAGTGAGCCGCCACTCAAAAATACTTTCTTGCAGTTACTTGAAATGTTGGACATTTATCTTTATTTATTATTTTTAGATTTGGTAATCTGGATGGATTCGTTATTCTACTATCAAGATTTCAGAGCGGTCGCAATCTCACAATTCCTGTTATTCACGCATTGCTACGTCCCTTTGGTTTGTGTTATGAGCTCTTGACTGTTCATACGATAGTGAAATATTTGATGCCCATAATTGTGAGTAAAAAAACTCATTTTCATTATTCTGAATTTATGTGGGAAATTATCTGATTCTCCGTCTCATTCTTCGATTGTTTGTGAACAGGAAATGGTTCCGGTGATATTGGATAATTTAACTGATGAAGAACTTAAGAAAGAAGCCAAAAATGAATCGAAAAATGATGCTATATCGGCCATAATAAAGTCTATGAAATTCTTAGTATCACGTGTACCGCGTCAAGATGAAATGATAAAGAATTTAGAAATATTGAGACTGAAGATGATACTGAGACTTCTACAAATATCATCATTTAATGGGAAGATGAATGCACTTAATGAAGTAAATAAAGTTATAACGAGTGTAACCTATTATCCACATCGCAATCCGGCGTTGGAAGATGAAGAATGGCTCACTGCTGAACGAATGGCAAAGTGGATTAAAGACAATGGCGTATTGGAAATAGTGTTACGTGATTCCTTGCATCAGCCTCAGTATGTAGAAAAGTTGGAGAAAATTCTGCGATTTATCATTAAGGAACGGGCATTGACTCAGGGGGACCTGGATGCAGTATGGGCAGCTCAGGCTGGTAAACACGAAGCCATTGTGAAAAATGTCCACGATTTGCTGGCGAAGCTGGCATGGGACTTCAGTCCAGAACAATTGGATCACCTGTTCGAGTGTTTTCAAATGAGTTGGAAAACTGCAAACAAAAAACAACGTGAGAAGTTGTTGGAATTAATTCGAAGATTAGCTGAGGATGACAAAGATGGTGTTATGGCACATAAAGTATTGACGTTATTTTGGAATTTGGCACACTCGGATGAAGTACCAACGGAAATAATGGATCAAGCATTAACGGCACACGCCAAAATATTGGATTATTCGTGTTCTCAAGATCGCGATGCCCAAAAAACAGTGTGGTTGGATAAATGTGTTGAGGAATTGAAAAGTGGTGATAAGTGGGCTTTACCAGCATTGAAGCAAATACGTGAAATATGCAGTTTATATGAACTGAATCCAAATATGGGCAATAGCCAACGCAGTCATCACATTTATTATAGACAAGAGGTTATTGATCGTTTGCAGGGTCAACATAGTGTTGTTATACTCGTGACAAACAGCTTAACCAATTATATGGACAAAGTGCGTCAACTTGTTCATGAAAATCCAGACATTGATGCATCAACATTCATGCCAGATGGCCGTTATAATCATGTAATGCAAGTTCAAGAAAGATTAAATTTTCTAAGGTTTCTATTGAAAGACGGCCAATTATGGCTATGTGCTGAACAAGCTAAGCAGATTTGGCAGTGTCTCGCTGAACAAGCTGTATTTGTTTCTGATAGAGAAGCATGCTTCAAGTGGTTTTCAAAACTGATGGGCGAGGAGCCCGATCTTGATCCAGCAATTAATAAAGACTTTTTTGAAAAGAATATACTCCAGCTCGATCCAACGTTATTGACTGAAAGTGGTATAAAGTGTTATGAACGTTTTTTCAAAGCCGTTAATTCTAAAGAAGGAAAATTGAAAACCAAACGTCGTACATATTTAATGGACGATGTTGATTTAATTGGCACGGATTATTTATGGCGTGTAGTGACCAATAGCCCCGAGGAAATAGCTGGTCGTGGAATAGAATTACTCAAAGAAGTGAATACGAATTTGGGACCGCGATTGCAATCGTCAGTTTTAGATTTTCATGAAGCATTTATCGCTGAGTGTATGGATAGATTGAAAGCTCATTATGATACTGTTTCAATATTAATGGGTGTTCGTGTTGAAGCAAAAGATAAAGAGGATCAAGAAACCAATCAAATAACTATGGAGGCGCTCAAAATGTGTCGTGTAATGAAAGTATTGCAGGAGTATATTAATGAATGTGATACTGCATTTCCTGGTGAGCGTAAAATATTGCCATTACATCGTGCTGCTCGAGGCAAACATATGTCTTTAATAATCCGATTTATAAATCCCGGGAGGAATATCGATGACATCGACATTTATACTCACAGCAATGATACATTAGCATCATTAAGACGTCAAATACTACGCAGGATTAAGGCTAATGGTACAAATGTCAAATTAGATTTATTCATCAATGGTGAGTTACTAGATCAAGCGGACGATAAAAAATTGTTATCGAAAATTCCGTTGAAGGATAAAATGTTATTATCGGCAAAGTTGAGTCAAATGAATAGTAATATGGCAAGTTCACCAGAGAGTAGCTCAGATAGCTCAACAAGCTCACCACATCATCCATACGACGGACCAAATTTAGAAGCGGAAAATAGTTTACCCGGTGTGGTAATGTCACAACGATGGCAATACGCGACATTTTTCTTTCAATTAGCCGATCTTGGATGTTCACTGCAACATTCACAATTGCGTGATGCTGCTCGCAATTTATTACAATTAGTTCCACCTGATGCATTAATAGTGACACGATTACAATGGTGGTTCGGTCATTATAAAGACGATGATGTTTCCGTCAATCCACACTGCAATGAACAGATTACGAATGTTGATACGTTATTTTTTGCTGCAAGTCCGAGTCATGTTTTATACAATCTAGAAGTATTGCATACGCTATTGATGCCGGCGTTAGACCCAACGTCGGACAAAGCCTTTGAATTCCAGTACAATTTTATTAAGAGCGGTGAAGCTGGAGTGATATTGGATATGTTGACAAAAAACAATTTCTTACCGAATGCTGATGAGACAACTAAACGTTCAGCATATTTGACAGTTTTAAAGTTATCGAAATTATTATTGACGGTTGTTGGTAATGTAATGGCATGTGTAATGGACGAAGTTCAACATACTGATAATCATGACAGTCTCTTTTATAATAATCGCGCATTTGTTGCTGTTCTTAAACAAGCCTTACAAAATGTACCAAACCAAAATACCGAATACATGTTACGTAGTGTTGCAACCAAACTGGCGCAACACTTGGCGAATCAAATGTTATCGGGTGGTACGGAATCAGATCGTTGTCGACAATTATTCATGCAAGCACTTTCATGGGAGTTGCCTGATATAGCAACAATACGTGCCATAATAAAACTCGCGTGGGCCGCGTCGACTGGGAATTTGAGTAATACTGGCGCAACCACGGAAGTATTGCATACAATGCATGAAGCAAATCAAAAAGAACAAAGTATACTTGATGTTAATGACGTTTTGGTCTGTAAAGAAGCACTTGAAGTATTGACAATAGCACTTGTTCTTAATCCATCTGCCTTAGCGAATTTGACGCGAGATAAAATGTGGCAAACATTTATGACTGATCTTGTGCTCGTTAGTTCGTCCCGAGCTGTAAGAATTGCTGCTGCTGAACAATTTTTACTCATCTCAACATACTGTAGCAGTAACGATCAATCATTTCAGTTCAATATCATGGTACTTTTCAATGTCCTCAATACAACAGTTGTAGAAAATGCGAAACAAAGTCATGAATATTTTCAATTGATCTGTCGATTATTAAACTATGCGTACATTTCTGCGTGCCCTCTGACAGCGGCTCACAACCCTTTGAATGTTGAAGTGGCGTGGCTGAAGAAAATTCGTGACAATGTGATTGAAACGGGAGAGACTCAAGTCGAAGAG
Organism: Meteorus sp. PSUC_FEM 10030008; assembly: GCA_018881525.1. Classification (NCBI taxonomy): domain Eukaryota; kingdom Metazoa; phylum Arthropoda; class Insecta; order Hymenoptera; family Braconidae; genus Meteorus; species Meteorus sp. PSUC_FEM 10030008. The sequence goes on from JABMBR010005964.1 coordinate 5,637, forward strand.
GCACTACTCGAGGGTCACCTCAGCTTAACGAAAGAACTTTTGGCTTTCTTGCCGGCGTCGAAAAAATACGAATTGGGTTGTGATGAAAAGCGTAGTGGCAACTTAATCAAAGAACTCGTTGAAGATTTTATATTTCCTGCGTCACGTTTGATGTTACAATTGCGTAGTACTGGTGAACTTAGTTCATCACAAGCGAGTCCGGTTTGTACAACACCTCAATCAACAAGTGCTGCATTCGATTTACTCGTCGGTTTGTGTGATGGTTGTGTACAAAACATGAAACTTCTAGTCACAATGCTCACTGATATGTTTTATTCTGAGCGCGATGAGCCGCTTGTTGAATGGGACTATTTGCCACCAGTTGGGCCACGACCGTTGAAGGGTTTTGTGGGTTTAAAGAATGCAGGCGCAACGTGCTATATGAATTCGGTATTACAACAATTGTATATGGTTGAGAGTATACGCGTTGGGTTATTGGCAGCCGAAGGTGCAGCAACAGATTTAAATGAAGATTTTTCGGGTGATGAACGTGTTGATGGCGAACAGACTATTGAAGCCAGTGATAATGATACGAACGAAGAAAAATGCGGAGTCGATGAATCTAGGAAAGAGTACAATATCGGAATATTAAAACAAGTTCAAGCGATATTTGGACATCTGGCATATAGTAAATTGCAATATTACATACCACGAGGGTTATGGAAACATTTCAAACTGCAAGGTGAACCAGTGAATTTACGGGAACAGCAAGATGCTGTCGAATTTTTCATGAGCTTAGTCGAAAGTTTGGATGAGGCGTTGAAAGCACTCGGTCATGAGCAGATCATGGGAAAGATACTTGGCGGTTCATATAGTGATCAAAAAATCTGCAAAGGTTGCCCACATCGTTACTCGAAGGAGGAGCCATTCAGTGTTATAAGTGTTGATATTCGCAATCACAGTAATTTGCTTGATTCGTTGGAGCAATATGTGAAGGGAGAACTTCTTGAAGGTGCGGATGCTTATCACTGTGATAAATGCAACAAGAAGGTTTGTGAAAATAATATTTTATTCGAAATTTTTCCCCGAAAGTCACCATATAAATTGATATCTTATTCTTCAGGTTGTGACAGTGAAACGATTGTGTGTGAAAAAGTTACCACCAGTGTTGGCAATCCAATTAAAACGGTTCGAATACGATTTCGAGCGTGTTTGTGCGATAAAATTCAATGATTACTTTGAATTTCCACGTGATTTGGATATGGAGCCTTATACTGTTTCTGGTTTGGCTAAACTAGAAGGAGAGGTGATAGACTGTGATTATGAGGAAGCAAATAAGGGAACGTGTACAAAATATCAATTGTCTGGTATCGTAGTTCACAGTGGTCAAGCCAGTGGTGGTCATTATTATTCTTATGTTCTGCATAGGTAAATTGGATAAGTTCATTAACACATGATCGTCATTCATCGAATCTCTCCTTGTGAACATCGTATTTGATTTTCCAGACAAAATGATGGAACAGCCAAGTGGTACAAGTTTGATGATGGTGATGTTACCGAATGTAAAATGGAAGAGGAAGAAGAAATGAAATCTCAGTGTTTTGGTGGTGATTATATGGGTGAAGTGTTCGACCAAATGTTGAAACGAGTGAATTATCGACGACAAAAGCGATGGTGGAACGCTTATATGCTGTTCTATACACGACTAGACGTTGAAGAGAATTCACTGATGAAGAGCGTGAATGAATTATCTTTATGTAAGTTTTTGTCTTTTGTGGACTTTCAATTGTATTTTTTTTCTCGATGAATTGTCCACTACTCGATCAGAATGGAATTGTTTACCATCATAAATATATTTCAGATACAAAACTGGGAGTTATGAAAATGCCACCAGCCATTGAGCATAGTGTACGGAAACAAAATATTAAATTTATGCATAATCGTAATCAATTTAGCGCGGAGTACTTCCAATTTATCAGAAAACTTGTGTCATGTAATCCACCGCATTCGCTCAATCGCCAGAATCTTAACGAAAAATCGGTAAGAGAATTTTATAAAGTTTGTTAGATTCACGTTCGTTTGAGATGATTTTTTTCCATAGTCTCCTGAGGCTGAGGAATTGTCAATGTTGTCAGTTCAACTGGCGTCGAGATTCCTATTCTATACTGGATTTCATACAAAGAAAGCTCTACGCGGTAGTGCGACTGATTGGTATGACATTCTTTGTCTTCATTTACGCAACAGCAAAGCAGCACGCTCCTGGTTTGCCCACAACGTACTTTTCAATCATCCACACAGGTATGCAGAATCTTCTCTTCTTACACACCTAAAAATTCATGTCCTCATTGTTCTTTCGCTGTTTCCAGATTTTGTGAATATCTGCTAAGTTGTCAAAGCACAGAAGTGCGGACCGCATTCTTGAAGATTCTAGTGTTTCTCGCTCATTTTTCACTACACGATGGCCCGTGCAACCCACCTAGTCTCAATGCACCCACAATTCTTCTTGATCCAACAGCAACGCTCAGTGACCATTTATTACACGCTGTTCTTTCACTGCTCCATCGCGAAATATCAGATCATGGTCGACACTTACCGCATTATTTTCAATTATTTCACGCGTATGCAAATCTAGGATTGGAAGAGAAAGCACAACTACTAAAACTCAATGTGCCTGTGACTTTCATGTTGGTTGCCATTAATGAAGGACCCGGACCTTCGATAAAATATCAATATCCCGAATTGGCGAAACTTCATCAGGTTGTTAGCATGTTAATTCGTTGTTGCGATGTATCGTCCAAGTGTCAATCGAGTGTTTCGCCAACCGGAGTGCCGGTTTTACCGAACCCTTATGGCGACCCATCGTGTCAATCCGAATACTTGATGCCAATTCAGCCTCAAGCCGTAGATATACTATTCATTAGGACTAGTTACATGAAAAAATTAATTGAAGATGCAAATGTTACTGAAGATGCAATGAAATTATTGCAATATTGCTGTTGGGAAAATCCGCATTTATCTCGAACAGTACTCAGTGAATTATTGTGGCATATCGGGTTCGCATATACACACGAATTACGACATCATACTGACCTTTTATTAGCAATGTTATTGATGGAAGATTCGTGGCAAACGCATCGTGTTCACAATGCACTTAAAGGTGTTCCTGAAGAACGCGAAGGACTGTTTGAAACGATTATGCGAAGCAAGAGTCATTACCAAAAACGCGCATACCAATGTATCAAGTGTATGGTGCAATTGTTCAGTAAATGTCGAACGGCGCTACAGTTAGTTTATCAGAATCGTGAATTGAAGCGGAAGTGGATTCATGCAATTGATTGGTTGCAAGATGAATTGGAGAAGCGACCCGCACCGCCATACACTCATGCTTACAATAATTGGTCACCACCAACTCAATCGAATGAATCGGCGAATGGCTATTTCTTAGAACGAAGTAACAGTGCGAAAAAGACTTTAGAGCGTGCGATTGAACTGTGTCCAGAAGATGAACCAGAAGCTGAGGAAGTCAATGAAGATTATTATAAACGTGGTGGAAATTCACAATGGGGAAATCCGTCTGGACGGTATGATCATAATTCGTAGTATTTCAATACCAATGTCTTTGGTTAGTGGATTTAAGTAAACAAATATTTTTTTTTCAGATTTGCCTCTCAACAACCAGATGTAACCGTCATCCAACAAATGCAAGATGAGCACAATCAACAGCAGCAACAACAAGAACAATTACAACAACAACAACAACAACAACAGCAACAGCAGCAGCAACAACAACAACAACAACACCAGCAGCAGCAGCAACAACAACAACAACAACAGCAGCAGCAACAACAGCCGGCATTATCACCCATTCACACACCACAAGTTACCCATCAGGTACACAATCCGCAAACTCCCGAATCGTCACAAAATAATAGTCAGAATCCATAATGAAGGCTGAATTCTGATCCAATCGCCCATAATCATGGTAAAACAGTTTTAATAAATTCGGAATTTTTGTGGAGGCGGGATGATACCCTGATGGAGACAGAAAACGGAGAAATGAAATCATATACATATGAACAAAATTGTACAGGTGAAATGATAAACAGTTTTCGAGAGTTGCTCACTCAGTGACTGGATTTTAGAATGATCTATCGAGTCTAACTTCATCGTGAACGGTTTCAGGCTTGTATTTCATTACAAATGAGAATGAAAAAAGATGGAAATTAAATCATTACTGATGAACAACAAAAATGTCAGCATATAAATGTGTAAATGCACGAGAATTGATGAATACATATTGTGGGCCGGATGAGCGATAAGGTTGTACAAATGTATAGCGCGATTAGTTATATATTTTGGGATCCAGTCTCCCTGTATTGATCGAAAGGATGGTAGATGATGACAACTTCTCCGCAAAACAATAATTACATGAGAAAAAAGGAACGATTACTACCTATGTAAATTTGAACATAATGTTATTAATAAAACGAATGAAATAGTGATTCTCAAAAGATTGCCAAGTTTGAGGGACAAGGCCAGGATACGTACTATTGATATTCGAAGCTGATAAAACGGAAGAAAAAACGAATACGAAGAGCAAATTATCAATAAATTGGCAGCGAATTTTGCATTAAATTTCTCAGGTTGATATATCTTCGCTAAAATCGTGTCGAATCCAGAGGATAACAAAGTAAATGAGAAAAAAAACCGATGGTAATAAGAAAGATTTTGTACTTAATGTCGTGCATTATTAGTGACTCCATGTCATCGCTATTTTATCGTAGATTGAAGAAAGAATACAAATAATGTAGACTATTCTGGCCCCTGAGTGAACATAATAACATATTAGCTTCCCAATCGTGATTTGTTTTTGTAATGGAAGCGGATATACTGAAAGTCGTGCCTTTCCTTTTGCATCCCGCGCCATCGGAACTTTTTATAGAAAAAAAAAAGAAAAAAAAAGAGGAAATGAATCCCCATCTCAAGTTTCTTGTTCCGTATCATATATAATAATTACGTTAATTCGTAAGTCGAATTTATTAGTGGTGATGAATGCGACGATTTTTCTAATGTCGAATTTTTAACGGCTGAAATGTGGCGGAAAATAGTATTTTGTTTGGTTGTTTGTTCAATTAAAACCATTTAATATTCAGAATATAATGTTTGTTCATTATTGGTGAACAGGATACCGTGACACGATGGACACCGCACAAAAATTTTTGCTTATTTATTTCAGAATAAATAATTACGAATTTTATAGTGCTGTGGTGGTAAAAAAAAACATATTCATGACGGAATCGTGTGTAATACAATAATATAGCGAGCTAGATGTTAGAAAAATCGAAATTTTATAGAGGAAAAAAAATTCTACAACATAATGGAATGGATATAATTAATTCACAACGTCGATGCATGAAGAACGGTATAAGCGGTCAGAGATAACAAAGAAAATAACTAAACATGAGTATCTGGTGTATAGATACGAAGCCATCGTTATTGGGGTTGTGATCCGTTCTCCATGTCGCTATTGAATGAATGATCATCGAACGAATAGCCCTATCGATATACGAATTGATCACAACTCCAACATTAAGAAATAACGTATGTTATATAGATATTATATAGAATTAATATTAACAACATGAGAAACAAAGTCACTCGTATATAGATAAGAAAGAAGGAGGAACTAAATGGAAACAATACGAACCGCGTGTGTATAAGACGGAGATTTGTGAATGTAATTAAAAAAAAACAAACCATAATCAACGACTACATTTCCATCCCCTTCGAAAAATACCAAGAAAAATATCGCCGTAATGCCATCGTTGTTATGGATACAACAATCGACTTATTTGTATCTAACAGTGCTCCAAAATTTGAACAAAAAAAAAAGAGAAAGGAAATTACATCTTTTACACAGAGATCGGTTCAGAATAAATGATGATACCTAATATTATTCAGACATGTACATATATAACTGCTTTTTATATGTGATAAAAATTATTATATTTCTATTATACATTGAGAGTGCAGCGCTGTTGTAAATCCTGGTTTTTTGTACACAGACTCGTATGCTAAGTTTTTTTTTGTTATTGACAATATAGTTGATAATTATTTAATATTTAATTATGAATCACTGCTAAGTGTAAACATCTTTTAAAAGTGATTATTGACTCGTTCTCTTTTCTTTTTTTTCGTTTTCCTTTTTTTTTTCTAAGTCTCGGAGTCGAACGTCAACTGGATAAACAAAAATTAATAAAAGAACCGAAAAGCATACAATCGGCCCACATTTGTCACGGCGTAGCGCGACGATAAGTGTGAATTATCTGTCACACATGAATTTATGAACGGGGATACACACGCGAATTATGATAAAGAAAGTACAGTTGTCGTGGTGTTTATAGATATTTTGTCAAACAGTGCCCATAAATATCTGCATTGCTAATTTATTGCGACTACGATAATTATTTCTTCGACAAATTAAACATCATTACGACAGGAAATAAGAGAATAGGAAATATTGATGATGTATGTGAATAAATGAGAGAGAATACTATCAGTCTCGAAGCTCAATTTTCAATTGTCTGTTGTTTGAGAGATAATGAAAAAAAAAAAA
>JABMBR010005965.1:0-12228 GCA_018881525.1 Meteorus sp. PSUC_FEM 10030008
ACTGAAAAAATATAGTATTATACAATCCAAACGTAATAGTCGATGTTGACATGATATTACAACCATGAGAATAATTCGATCCTACTCGAGTTTCACCAAATGCATACTAAGTATAAATTATCTATGGAGCATCATATACACCAGTTTATATGTAAGAATCCATTTGATCTAGTTTTACCTCTTCCCTACAATGGCAATTGAGAATATATATTCTGCTCATGATGTACATAGCTGAATACGAAGTTAAATTTTTTCAAAATTTCTGATCTTTATTCGAGTAAAACGTTATTTCCTTGAATTGCTAGAGAGCAGATTTCGATCATGGATCTCATATCAGAATTCTTCAAAACAATGCTAGGAAATCATACAAAAAATTTGGAAGCATATTATCCAGATCGATGTTATTCCAGAGAAACTTGAAACGCAGAAAACATCTTGTGTACAAAAATGTATTCGTCCTTCTGCGTATTTTCGCTGAAAAAGTACGAGATGCCCCAAAAAATATATATATATGTTTATGGATTTTGAATGAGCCACCAGTAGAGCTTTCTGACACCAACAGTGATCCCAGATCGTGAGTAGATCTTGTTCTATGGAGACTATGCTATGGAGATAGTCTCCATATTTTGTTCTCTTCATGCGGTCAAACTATGGAGACTATACACCATAGGCCAAGCCAATGCAGAACAATCCATGTCAGTCACCACACGTGTTATTTAGCATTGGTTTTGCCGCATGGAGAGGGCACGATCTACTCACGATCTGCCATCACTGGATACCTATCATAAAGGGAAAGTATCTGCCATAAAAGGAAGACACGAACCGCGTGGTTCTTGTGTCGTCACCGTTATTTTTTTATTAATGAAGGAAAGACCAATTCGGATATTCGACAAGTGAGTGGAAATGTAGTTACAGAATGGTATGAAGAGCAGGATCTCTCGATAAGAGAGCTCTTTTCAAAATGAACTTTAGTTCTATAATCTCATATCCCATGGAATGAACGTCATACATAAGCTGATGTGGCGACTTTCGACAACCACTTTTCATGTCCAGCCGAAACTTTCTACTATAATCAAATAATACCCTAATGAGTTTGTCGAAAAAGTATCATTCTTTATGCCATGATGCCCATCACAATATTGGGTTCCAATGGTTTCATTCGACGCTTTGGACAACAAATAAGAAAAAAAATTCAATACGGCTTTGGATAATATTCAATGGTACGGAAAGGAAAAGGATATGTTGCTGATTGCATGGAATAACCGCCGACAAATGAAGAATGTAAGCGATATATCTATTATCCTTCAGTTTCCATTAATTTTGGTGTATGCACTTGCGGATGTTTGATGTCACCAATTCGAACCAAACCAAAAAAACTTTTTTCCCGTTGGAAAAGAGTGTATCGTGATGTTCCGACGTCTTTCAGAATAATCCTATCTTCGCTTTGAAGTACGATCACTTGAGCAGAAAAACATGATCGACTTTTATGACCATGTCCTGGGCTGTAAACCTAAAATATTTTCACTCCGATAATTTTCCCCACAGTCAACACCAAATAGAGAGAATAGAAAAGTTCGTGTCAACATGAATTTTGACGTAAGATCGCCAACTTCGTATGAATGAAACATTGATGACCATGCAAATCTTCAGTTTCTTTTGAATGATGATAAGTAATATTCACAGATTCCTACCATGCACTGAAGAATGGATCGGCCGTTGACGAGTAAATGGAACCCATTTTCATCGTGCTCATCGAGATAATGAATCTGTGCATATATAAGATACAATCCCGTCTCATGAACAGTCATTTTTCCATCACTATGGAGTGAAAAATATCGATCCATCCCAAAGTCACCCATCCAATCACTGGGTCGCCAAGCTTTGAAAATACCTTCATGATGTCGAAATCTTCCATTACCTGTATGCTCATCTTCACTGGTGGAGAGGCTACTGTCTGCACCATAATGAGCCGCGAATATTTGTCGTACTGAACGACAATTTCGTTTACCTGATATCTTGGACGTCGATATTTTCTTTGTATCTTCTGGAACCTATGCAGTGATGATATAAACATTATTTTTCTGGAACTCATAGCTACTTTCGAACTCACCATATGGGATTCACGTCGCATACGCACTGCCCTCTTCTTTCTCGTAGTTAATTTGTGGGTGTTGCTCTGGTGATCATCATCATTTTTTCTATCTCGTTCTAACTGTGAGAAATGGAAGGATTGTATATTTGAGGATATCATATGGTTAGGTGAGGACAAATCTGAAGATGGCTCATAATGAGAAACATCTCGTTCGGGGTGCAAATGAGAGGAATTAGTTATCAAATCTCTCTCTATTTCTTTTCTTATGGAACCATTTGAGCGATCAGATGCTAAGGCTGGTGATACAGATTCAGTTTCATTTCTTTGCATGTTTGTATTCAATAGATCATTCTGTGGCACAAATCCTCCGATGCCGTGATAAACTTTTGCGGCACTTTCGTTCACTGGAAGTCGATTGGCTAATGATACTTCAGATTTCATCTCTCCCAGAGTTTGTTTCACATCTATAATGTCATGAAGGTGAGATTCGTAACCACCATAGTCCTTATCGTCGTCATCGTCGTCATCGTCATTATCATCGTCATTATCATCCGCATCGTCGTAGACGTTGTAATCATCATCGTCATTGACCCGTGCATCATCATCAGTCCATATATCGGTGCTCCCATCATGCAACTGTGAAGAACATCCATGGGATGATATTGAAATAATTGATTCATTGAATTGGGAAAAAGTATAGATCACACATGTAGATCGAAAAGAATCTATCGATTATTGTCAATAAAATTCATGAATAATCTTTAGAAATTCTTTCTACTGCGAAATTTATTTGAGATATATTATGAAATGGATTATGAATATTCATCATCAACATATTTCAAGTTATTCGCGCTCTATACCTGGATATGGACAATGACGTAATCAATATGCATAATAATCGAAGATGTTTCCATATTTCTACACTTGAACGACCCTTTTTATCTGAATTCCCTATAAACTGTGGACTTATATGACAATTAATGAATCATCATTCATAAATGCATATAGTTGAATTAGTCTGACTGATCTCAATAGGAGATTATACGCGTAAAGATTGGAGTTGATAAGTGAAGACTCATCTACTCCCACAATCAATTGTGAAGTTTGGGATCAGTCATTCAATCGACAAAATTGTGTAAATACCATTAATAGATTTTTGACGGAACTGTATAGTCTCGTGCGTTTCAACGGTCGAGATTTGTGTGAACGAATTTCAACACATGTATTTCGATCGAGGAGGCAATTACCGGAAAAAAATAGGATCGAACCATAGTGTGTGTGTTACGCTCAACAGGGAAGAGGAAAGAAAGAGATTCCGGTTCACCAAGACGTTGGAACACACATTATTGATATGTTGAATATTCCAACGAATAATGTATATCGCACATGAATGCTGTGTGATGTGGACTGGAAAAATATGCCAAAAATTAATGATCAATATTTCAAATCTGATGTTTTCATGGTGGAGATTTATGTGTACCAATCTCTTACGTTTATGCATGTTAATGCTACTTTTTCTACTCTTTTCCTTCATATCATGTGTCATGCAGAAGTATTCTATAGATTTAAGGAAGCATGTATTCTGCATCGCCCACACTGATCATTAGGCCGACTAATTATGTTATTATGTCTCAACTATCGTACATGCTTCCTTAGTTACTCGTAATTTATCCACTTGTGTGAAACAATTAAATATGTCACGAGAATATCATTTTGATGGAGGTTCCACTTCAAATATATATTTACGATTAACTTTAAATTCAGTTAATATTCACCTGTCGCTGCAGGGCTTCGAAATCACGCTTTAGTATCTCAATATTTTTACTATTCTCCAATACTTTAGGCAATTTGGATATTTCAAGGAAGATACAACTCAAAGCCAAAATAATGGTGCACGTATTCAATATTGTATGTCTATTGATGAATTGCAACCCTAATATCGAATGTTTATTGAACCCTTGTTCCATGTTTATATGTGAAACTCTTAAATTTTCGCATGGAAAATTCAAAATTGACAGCTTTTGTTTCCTGATCACACGGGACAATTTTGGAGATCTTTGTTGCTGTTCCTGATGAATATGGTTGTTGCTCCCATTGTTCATTTCTTCCACTTTCTTTAGCTCGTCGTGAATTGACGTTGAAGATGTCAATAAGTTTTATGAGACCTGTTCAACGAAGAATTTGCCGGTGATCTTCCTCTTGTTTCCAATATTTTACTTTTTATATCATTCCACTTCACAATGCCTACACTATGTTGTTTTATTGGCAATCTATATATTTTACAAGTAAGTTTGTAGGTGTTGAAAATTTTGGAATTACGCATTCGATTATTTATCGTATTTGCCCGCTCATCACATTATCATCGTGTTGCTTGCTGCGTGACACTTCATGAACCGTATCACTAAGACACTGCGATTAAGTGATGAGCGATTCGATCGCGCTAACAACGCTCCATCCTACCGAACTCCAACAAATTTGCGCGAGCACATACGACCAACTATCTGTGAATCATCTGTTGTGTCTAGAGAACCGTAGACGCGCCGCTCCGTCTCGTATATCTATATATATATATATTCTCAATCGTCCATTTCATAGTGTGAACTTCGCCTGCTCTCTGTACTCGTGTCTTCCTTATGCTACAGCCTATTCATAGCAATATGAAGTTCCCTCCGCTGCAACTGTCAGATACAGTGCATGACAAATCCACTTTCCATGGAGAGTAAAATTGTGTCATCTTTAGTGGAAGGTGATGCATTTACGGCTAATTGGGTTGGTATCGTAGCTTCGATTCAAACTGACGTCTCCGCATGCATATGTGTGCATGTTAAAATAAACTTATGACTATGGATTATGTCGACGTTTATATGTAATCGACAATGTTATGCAATTGGAGTTGGTCAATCATTTTATTTGTGGACATACCTACGAATGTATTTTTATGCAGACGCATTCACATTTTTTGAAGCTTACTCCAACCCATCCATATCAACAGTTGCTGATCGAAGTTCGATTGTTTCGTTGAACCGATTCTGATCATGGATCGAACCGTTGAATATCCGATCACAAATTTATCAATCAAACTTCTATTGAAATCATGGTGTATATAACATGTCATTTGGTGCATTCAACGGAGCTTCGCAGGACTTACTCTGAGGAAAATATCTGATAAATTCTCATAGAAAAAAATTCTTATGGAAATCTGTATCAGAAAATTTTCTCGTTCTCATAGAAATTTGTGGAAGCTATGAATTCTGATATCAAATTTTCAATATTTTATCAGATTTCATCAGATCCTTTCCCACAGGGTATAACAACTTCAAGAATACCCAGAATTGTACCTGAGCACAGCCGCTAGGAACCACTCGTGCTCTTTACCAAAGAATACGGATGCGCCAAATGAGTATATCGGTCATGCATCTAGAAGAAAATGGGCTCGTTCAGGTTTATATTAATACACTATATATAAATATATCTTTCAATATGTTATGGTTGGATACATTCATTTCATGCAATGAGATATGTTATGATCTCAGTAAACCTTAGTAAATTTGAACGAGCCCAATGTGACGAAGTTGAATCATCCTAGCCAAATACATATGTTCATACAGGAATGATTATACAGAGATACGGATATGCGCCTTTCCACACAATCACTTGAAAGGGAGATATCCTGCAATTGAATAAGTTCTTCTATTTTTATGTGTTTTCACTTCCTCCTTTGTACTCGAGTAGATGAACCTACCTGTCCGCATCAGACTTTAGTTTTGGATTGAAACTTTCTAAACTTTCCGTCAATGCCTGAAGATCAAAAGAAAAAGCGCGGATACATACATTATGAAGACTTTAACCACATTGAAGTCTTGATTTCAAATTTTACGCTTCGCATGCGGTAGAAGTTTGGACGAGACTAAATAGAAACTACCCTCAGTTTCTTGTAAGCTTAGAGAAATGGTGGACCCCATCAAGCTCACGAAAGTTTGAAGGCATTTCCACTTTGACTTAGGGTTCCGAACTTCCTGTTATCTGAGAATTCAATTTTGAGCGTTAGTCTAAAAATCATCCGACAAAATTCGAAAAGTGATAGTATCAATTTTTCAATCGTGCAGTCATAATTACCATGTGCCATTGCACGATCTTTTCTCCCAACATGAATATGACATCCATGCGAATTATGTTTAGGACAATATAATGTATATGAATGGGTTATTCATTCTTTGGAACCTAGTTGCCGAAATGTAGAATATCTCATGAATTTGAAGCACGAGCGGTTTCTCATTGCCGAGAATTATAGATGATAAAGTGTATCATAGTTCGATATACTACTTCAGATTCATGGTACAATAGCATTTTTATCAGTTTCGAATGTTTGGCGATATTGAATTGAATCGCCGCGGTCCCGATAGGTCTAAGGGTGCCGAAGGGTGTATTAATGGAGATGGATGTAGGTATGTGTATATTTCTAGGCCTTCAAGGGTCAGAAGTGACTTAATAAATATACCAGCTCGTAACATCGCGAGCGTAAGAATATTTCGAGTCTACTATATCCAAATTTCAAGATCGACATGACAGCTGAATTTCGAATCAGTCTCCAGTATAGTTCATGTGTCTCGAAAATAAGAAGAACCTATAATCTTTGAAGATATACCATGAGACGTGGAATATGGCGTTATTTTGGAACCGTTTGTACGAACACGTACTATACATGAAAATGGGGGGGGGGGGGTGAGATCGAAAATTTAGGGAATCTGGAGAATCTGGTTAGCCTGATGAAAACTAGGGAATCTTGGAGGCAGAAAGTTGGCATGAACTCGTATCTGAATTTGATGCATATTAGGAAAAATGCTGCCCATGCCAACAGATGCAAGCCTACTAATGTGACTGCTATGTTCCAGTTATACTTGATTTTACGGAAATGAAATGCATGAACCTGTGCCTTTTCATATGAAAACGAAAAAATTGGATGATAAAATCGTCAAAACTATTATATTTTTCGGGGGTACGAACATTCAAATAATTAATGTACCAACATAATCGGCACATCTAGATATTGAATATAAACAAAGAATGGGCGACCTCGAACTCTACGACAGCATCGTGACGACCTGAACGCGACCGTTTCCAAACGTTAATACGTTGAATTATCGGTAGTTTCGATCCGCGAATCGATTACTCACAATTCATAATTCCAGTGTTTGATATTCACTCAGGTTCTCGATCCTAATTTAATGTTCGGAGAAATACTAGTACGAAACTTCGGTGAGTTCCTGTGAATAAAAAAAAGCTATTCTCATTCCTCCTTTTTGTTCCAAGTCTGTGACTGGATATAAGTATGAATGCCTTCAATTCACCACCGTTCGGGAAAATGCTGAATGTGTGTCGTGTGCTCACGCATATAAAAAGTATACATTCTGAATAATATGATACACCCGATGCATATGGTTGTTGATTCATAATTCCAGTGAGATTGCAAACATGAATATACTACTCATACTTGTGTAAATTGTTTGTGTGCCTCACTGAATCGAATATGATACTGCTATACTAACTCAGTTGTCACTCCGGTCTTTTTCAAGATGGTTCATGATCCGCCACAATAACGAAAAATTTCACAAACGCTTGAGTATAGCAGCTTGATAAATAATTAATTTCATTAAAATTAAAAATACGACATATGCCAGTTACTATTCTCAATGTAATTCTCCTTCATTATTTTATGTCGAACGTTTGGAGATGCTTATCAATACACAGAAGCAAGATTGAATAAATTATCATCCTATATTTTGATCATTCGGTTTTCTTTGTTGTCTATCAGTTTCGAATAAAAGAAATCATCAGTGATATTAAATTTATGGAGTTCATTCTTCCGATCGATGTTAATGATGGAACAACCAATAATGAGGGATACTTTAATCCGATTCAGTGGCATGACAGAAAAACCACAATCAGATGAAAAAGTTATTGAGTGCAATGTTAACATGAGTGTATCACTATCGAATGTGAAGAAATCTCCGATTTTTCAAAGGACCCGGAGCCTTCTGTTGACAACTCTCATAATGACGTTTTTGATCGCGTACTCGCAACTTAGAAGAGAAGTCCAAATATTAGAAGCCCAGGTGAACACATAAATTTTTCTTCTATATCTGAGAGAGGAGATGATGGATTCGATTAAGAATCTTCATCGGAAAGAATTAACATTTCAAACTTTTCGATGATTACGATAGATTAAGATACAAAGACACTACTGTATCGAGAAAAAATATGCATTTTGCCTCTACGAACTCGTTCATTAATGGAAATTCTGTCCCCATGGACGTAGATAAGTTGAGAAATGCACTGATGATCCAATCACCTCATATTTAATTTTTCCGAAACAATCATTATTTCTTGTGATTTAAATAGTTTCCCCGTAAATCCACAACGAATTTTGTGTCACTTTCGGTTCAGAAGTGAGATATCCCAGGTTTCGATTTCGAAAACCCGAGAAAAATGAAAAGATCTGTTTGATTTGAGTAACTAATGGTACCAAGTAATCGAGGAAAATTGAAATTCGGGATTGATGTACAAAATTATCTATGTGATGACCGATTTAATTGATATATCACAAATTGATTCAATGTTCTTTTCCAGATGAATTCGATCAATTCGAATCTGGCGTTACTGATATTGAGGAATGAGAGGTTTCACAGGAACCACTATAATCAGGAATTGAGAGAATTAATCACGAAACTGCAATCATATAATAATAATGGTGAAATGTCTTATTACAATAGATATCTCACCAGTGCAAAAATGAATGGGAGCATAACACTCACAAAATTCAATGACGAAGACAGCACAATTGAGAGCAATATTAATAATAGAGTAACTCGATCTGTTGTCACAGTTGAGGGACGCAATGAAACGGAGAAAATGATTTTCGATGATTTGAAGGATGGCAAAAAAAATTATTCGGTAGTTCCAAGCAGTTCACGGGCTGGAAGATTGCGAAGAGATGAAGGACGAGGTAAACAACGAAGAAGTTTGAGAAGGGGACTTAAACGCAGTCACAGGCGATTGGGTACACGTGGACCATTATTGTTGTATTAGTATGCCCAATTTAATTTTTATCCCGAACACATAGTTCGGCTTAACTCATTATCTCACGTTATCTTCGATTGCTTTCTTTCATTAACTATTCACCACATCTACATTATGAAATTAGATATGAAGAAGTTCACTATTGTATCGAAAATATTCATGCGAATGATTTAGAACTATATTGTGCGCTTATACGTCCCATTTGTAGGTCCTCTAGTGGCGACATTTGTTGGAGGGGTTCCAGAGCAACATGTCACTGATACAGGTAGTTAGTATGAGAATTCATTCATCTGAAATCGTCGTTGTACCTAATGATTATTTTCTACTCTTCTCGATTGATAGTGACAAAACGTTTTCATAACTTCCTACAAATCTTTATTATTTTGATTTCCCAGTCTACATTGGTCCATGGGTGAAAAGAAATGAATCACAATATAATTTCAACAAATTTCATCTCGTGGAAGATAAACGGTCCATCGAAGTCACTGTGAATGGATTATTTATGGTTTCAACACAGGTACATCACTTCGAAACTTTTTTTCGCTCCAATATTTATTGTTCCTATACTCCAGTTCTTTATTAAAAACTCTTTTATTCAATGACAGATTTATTATTTCGGTGAACCATCTCACTATTCATATTGGATCTTGTTAACTTCAGAGGGTTCTTCGATTACCAGAAAAATAACGAAATGTGCGACAGTGTCTGCAGTTTCAGCGACGGAGGCTTCATGTTACACTAGCGTGATCCTTCCTCTGAGACGAGGAGATAGACTACATATACAGCAGCAGGAACGTGATAGGTGAATATTCATATTGCTGATGTTCGGTCTCGAAATTAATATCATTTTTCGCTATATATAGTGGCGTTTCGTTTCAGGTTGATTAATTTACGTGAAGGCCATAGTTATGTACAAATATTACTCTTATCGAATGATCAACAGAGGAAACGTGCTTCAACGTCGTTTGATAGGTTGTGATAGATCTCATCACATTCTTCACAGAGGTACTTGGTCGTTACAACCATATGTATTCCAGCAAAATAGTCTTGATAAACTGTTCGAATACATCCGATATCCATTAAGTAGGCACCGTGTCACTACTCCACTCTGTTAATTCAGTCATCCGACCCAGTCATTTTCATTGAATTCGTGATCTCATCATATTAACAACACACTTCTTTCGCCAGACACTTTGTTTGAATCGAAATTCATGGAGTCGTTCATTTATTCGGCCGATCATAGTGTAACAAAGTGCATGAATAAATAGTTCAGGTTTCTGCAAAGATTGAAAAGAATATAATCTGATTGTTGGTCAGTCAATTATACAGTTGTTCAATTTTTTCAATTTTAGCACTATTATCTATTTTGAATGTGTCGCCCGCTCCGATATTTCGCTCACTTTTGTGATATCGCATATGAAATCTTGTTTTATATATCAAAATGTCGCAAATTTTAAATGAGATGATATGAAATTCGTTCATATTAAGATGAATAGTTTAATTGAAAATCATACCTTCTCTTGATTGTGCATCCGATCTTATTGTGACACGAGTATCATGTGGAGATGCGGAATAAGCAGTCGAAGGTACGAAAGATCTCGCAGTCATCACACAGCAACACCGAATCGCTGTATTTATCCTAAGAAAACAATTGAATATCACCAATGAACATTGTATGAGAACATATTAGCTTCATGTTGTGATAGAATATAAAAGTACATAAAGCCTCAACGATTTTGAATATTTTTCATACCGCTTGTGTGATTTTGATTTTAACATACCACAAGTTTGATCGAAATTTCAGTGTCATATAGTAAGTAATTCAGTTGCGCTTCAAATGCATCAATCTCTTTACCATTCTTTATTTTTTTTTCATTGAATCGAGGTACATTTCTACTTATCATTTCTCTGTGCCTAAACAGTCCGATAACATTCACTATGTTCCTATTTGATCATTCACGAACAGATTTTTTGTCAAATGAAATTTTTTGAAAACTTTATTTCAATGATTGGCCGACACCAGAATTTTTTTGCATGGTATTTATAATTGTGACATAAGTTCACTTCAGATACACCAGAAAGCTTTTGAAGTATTCTGAATATTTCATATAAACTGCCCGCCGCAAATTCTCGTTTAGTTCAATGATTATAAAAAAAAACGGATATATACTTGTTTTTTTACTCACCTGTCTTTCGAGCCGTAGTTTATTCAAGCATTCAGAACTTATTGTTATTCGGGTGTTTCATCTTTTTGTGTAAAAATATTGTGGCATCAATTGATTTTAGTTTGTTCTTCATTTTCTTTCTTTCATTTGTTCTTTTTTTGCTTGCTTAAGATACAATGACAAGAGGATTCTGACTCGTTTATTGATTTGCAACCACATTGAGAAACCTATCTATTTTGATGTGGTGAATTTTAATGTAATCAAATTTACTTATTATTTTATCAGCATTCATTATTGACTGCGGATAACTAGGTCGTTGTTCACGCCTGTGAAATAAACTGAAAGAGTTTATATGGAATTTTGGAGAAATGATAGTTGATCATTGTATTGATACAAAAACAAAAATATATCACAAAAATCTAGTCAATTCAAATGAAATGATTGTTGGAACTTGCGTTAGGTTATTTGAAATACCTACTTTTTCTACATGGATTTATACATCACTTTTCTTAAAATGTTTACGATAATCAATTCGTATGCTTCAGATTTGGTTGTCACTTTATTTGAATAGCTGGTTTCCTAGGGCAGTTGCTGGTTTTGAAACACACATATGCGTTTTTATGTTTGTAGGCATAAATAGATGTATATATTTGCTCAAATGAACACATACATTATATACACCCATAGTCTCTCTCTCTCTCTCTCTCTCTCTCTCTCTCTCTCTCTCTCTCTCTCTCTATCTCCCTCTCACACGCAGCCACATATACATAAACATGCATCCGCGTGCATTCACGCGCACATTCACTTGCATATGCCCGCATGCACATACAGTCACACACTCATTTACATGCGCGCGAAATCGAACGACTGCAATACCCACGCTTATATATATAT
>JABMBR010005966.1:0-12227 GCA_018881525.1 Meteorus sp. PSUC_FEM 10030008
CGCTGCATCTCAATTTTTTGCTATTGCATTCATAGTGCACTCTATAAGGGGAAACCGTTGTAGAAATTGAGCACAACTGCTACTTGGGAACGTCCTTAAGCACATTATATATATTTTGATTAAATTAATAGACGAATTATTTCAACTGTTTTCATCAAAAATATTCTGTTATATTCGCAGTTGTTCGAATACTTCATGTCCCGATGTTGGGGAAATTGCGAAAGTAGAAGTTTATCGTTTTTCCTGAGAGTACACTCAATACTGCACATATCACACTGAAACGTAATCGATGAATGAGAGCTGTAAAGGATTACGTGTAAGTAATAGAAAAATAGAAAATATTTAAATATCGAAGATATATAATGATTTAGCGAACTGAACGTAAAGATAATTAGTTTGTAGTTGAACACGAAAATTGATAAGGGAAGAAAATTGATAACTGAATAAAAAATATCTGTAATGATAAACAAATATTGAACTGAATAATTTCAAAAATTGAAGGTAAAAATAACTGAAAAAAATTGATAGAAATATATTTTATTTCGACTGAAAAATGATTTTTACTCTTAATCTCAATCATAGATAAATATATTCATTTAGTCCAGATTGAGAGCGACATTCGCGATACGTAAGTATAATCTACATATCTTTTTATTTCAATTCATGTATTTTCAGATAATATCAATTTTTGAGGATGATCACGAAAATAAAATTTCACTGAATAAGACACTAACTAATTTAATTAACAGATCATTATCACGCTTGATCTTTGAAAGGAGACTGCCTTCCGGAGGATAAATAAACAAATCACAGAACGCAATATTTGTCACATATATTTGTAACTGGACTTGAATATGAATTGAATGATTATGTTTTAATTTCAAACCATTTTTGTCTAATTTCAAATATTTAAGATTGATTACGTGCGATGTTTCGTCATAAATCGGTTTGTTTCTATATGAATATGGGCACTTTATTTCAAGAAGACGTTTTCCCCTAATTTCCACAATTTACAAAATACATTTATTGTTACAATTTCATTTATACTTACTGTTATTTTGACAGAATAAATATTAGATATGATGGTTTGAACTACTATACTACCAGTGATTGCCACTGAGTAGTTTGAATTATCTCCTTCAATCACATTTAATACGTGTCCGGATTCAAATAATTTTTGTGTATTCTTGCATAATTTTGACCACGAAAATTATCATGAACAATAGGACAACATCCAAATTTAATTATTTTTTGTATTCTTTCATTCATTTTCATATGTTCGTTTAATTATTTCCATCACAATAGTTTGGAAACTTGACAACAGAGGCCCTCAGAGTCAGCAAAAGTGCTGCCTCCAGAGTTGATGCACGGTCCCTATAGTACATGCATATTACAGGTATCTTCAAAATGACATTACCATAATAAGATTATAACCTTTTGGAAGTCATAGCTTGAACATAAGTTGAGTTTTCTTTTTGTTCAAACAAAGAACTGTGATTTTAAAACATGACATTTTCTCAATCATTAGACGTGAAGCGTACGTATAATTTGCGTATAATATACCTACGTAAGTTCGCGATTACAATCCTGTCGTGATCGTCATCAACAACGTCGTAGGGGCCGAATTTCTAAAGTGCCACGCTAACTAGCGACAGAAATGTAAAGCTTTTGGTCAATAATCATAATATTACTTGTTTTCAATAACATAGGATCTTCGGTTGATTTATTATTATGTTTTTTTTTTTTCGAGATAAATTTCCCAATAATTTACAATGTCTTTATTAATGAAGTCATGTTGTATAGAAGACTATACAAAAAAATCCCATAGAGAACAAGCAATAAATTTGCAAGTGGAAATTTTATACTTTCCCACAAAATAATAGTGCATTTCCCTGAAAAGAGAGTAAGCATTTATATGGGTACATTCGTCTCAGCAATAACATCGGCTGCTATGATAAACGGATTATTCAAATTTCTTTCTTCTATCACATTTACTACATGTGATGTGAAAAATTTTATTTCTTCGAGTCATACTGACCGCGAATATTCTTATTATAATTTATCAGTCGAAAACTATACTTCAAATACGAAAGTAATCGAAAAAGGCGAATGAGAGTGGAAGCATGAGGTAACAAATCATCAAGTGTCAATCTCGCAGCCATATTGTGTCCGCCTAGGACGTTCCTAGGATCGTTCCACATCACTGAACTGTAGTATTATCACAATTCAATGATTTCAGAGTTTAATTAAGCCTTTGTTTATAGAAAAGTTTGTAGAAATTTCTATCATATGAAACTTCGCATCACGAAGTCGAGATACATCCAAAGCAGCGCTGCTTTGTTCAATAAATGAGGGCTTCATGGAGAGCACCGAGGACCAAAGACCCTCTAAAAATTAAAGAATATTTCGAACATCACTTTTCGGAATTACTTTGAATTTGTAAATGTCTTATTTCAAGGGAGTGTGAGACAGAACAATTCTTGAAAACTTCTGATTCTATCCAACCCCTTCAATTTTTCATTAGATTCGGCGCAGTACAATAATTAAATATCTGAAAAAGAATGACGAAAATCTATGTTACCGAGAAACACGAGCCATAAATTCTCCTGTTTGATAGTAGAGAACGGATTGATTTTCTTTCTTTTCATTAAGTGTTTGTTGTGTGGCCTGTTTTTTTCACTATATTCTCTTCAATCTATGATCTTTGGGGGGTGCCCGAATCAGTTAGAAATACCGTGAAGATAATACTGAGATGAATCGGAAGATGGTAAACAGAAATTAATGAGTTGATTCCTATTCTCTAGAATCTTTCGATACTCTATAGTTTGTAATGCCACATGATGAATGTGTGTCCAAGATGGATCAACTATCCGGTGGTCACGATTTGTTATAGCAGCATGAATGCTAAACTCATGTTCGTAACCAACTACAAATTGTTAACTTCTTGATGGGTCGACAGTATATGATTTGGAATGATGAATAGCATTTTTTCTTGAGATAGTGATGAGTAATAATACTGCAGCATGGATAACATTTACGAAAACATGCTTATGAATACGGATGTTCCTTCACCTGCAGTTGAAACCAAATCCTTTTTCCACCTCAACTAGAGCTAGTAAATTGTGATCGTAAAATTTGATGAATATTGTGAGATGGTAATCATGACAATTGTCAGATAACTACATGCCATACGAGGTAGAATGTATATTACACTATGATATATTTCATACTTATTTATGCTCAGCACAAAACATGATATCCGTAAACCCTCGCCCTGATGTGGTATTGCGTTTATATATTTTTTCACGATCAGTACATCAAGTTTTTTTATTCGCGAAAATTCGTTATTGCCTTGTTCATCTTAAGCTATGACTCAATGCATCGATAGATCTTGTGTTCATCGCGCTCTGTGTCGAATATGGTACAGTGTGACGTATTTTAATCTTTATACGAAAAGTTGTGTTGCAACGTTCATTTATATTTTTTGAACAGTTTTTATTCAAAATTGCATCATGGAATTCAACTTTGACTTTGTCCAGTTTGTTGAACTCATGTAGTACCATGAATTATGGAGCTCATAGTACTGATTTAGATATAGTGGAATAAAGTGATATTATAAAGAGATCTGTCTCAAAAATGTTTGACCATTTTCGTGGGAACAGTTTTCATTCGATTCTATTATTGAATATTTAGGTGATGATATCTGTTTTGAACTTCGTTCATATCAAACTTATTTTTTGCGATTCTATAGTGTACTCTTATCCGAAACGAAACACGGCTGCGAACATGTATTATAGTGGGGATCACGAGTTGGCACGAATATCAATCGTTCACTGTCGATTTGACGAAAGTGTTCCCTCAATATTTTAGCTATTCCTTCCACATTAATGTGTGAATCGAGTGCGATTGCATGTATAGAAGTTAGGAGGAGAGGTTCAATACGCGCTTGCGCATTCCAAGTATTGAGCGAATGCCGAAGGAGAGCAGTTGAGATTTCAAGGGAACTTTTTCATTGTTTGCCAGTAACCATAACTATATATGATTCCAACCATTTTATCCATTAGTTCGTAGCACTACCGACGGTGACAGAGAGTGAAGGGAACTGATAATACTTGAGGTTCTGTCTGTCCTAATCTTTTTTTGAAATAATTGAAACCAATATATGTTGAACTGTAGCATATGTAAATGGTTGAAAATGTGCAATTGCGATGCGAGCCTAGAATCACGATGATGTATTTCGTCATATATACTTAACTTGTATTTTGGTATATATGGTCATTTGATTATATAATTCAAATTTCAGTAACCCTTGTGAGAAGAATATTCATAAAAAATGGCGAATATGAGACCACTCTACCAAAACATTTTGAGACAGGTAAGTTAATCCTATTTAAATTTGTTAGTTTCATCATTCCTTAATTTCTTACAATTGATGATTCCAGTTTAAGATTATGAACCGATGATTTTCAGTATGGGCACTGGTTAACCTAAATTTTTGACATATTTGGTGCTCATTCGCAATTTCACCACAACTTTTCATTTTAGGGTCGATTATTTC
Source organism: Meteorus sp. PSUC_FEM 10030008 (assembly GCA_018881525.1). Lineage (NCBI taxonomy): Eukaryota > Metazoa > Arthropoda > Insecta > Hymenoptera > Braconidae > Meteorus > Meteorus sp. PSUC_FEM 10030008. The sequence continues at coordinate 4,559 of JABMBR010005966.1, forward strand.
ATTCATCTACGACACAAAATGCTGAAGCCAGATCAAAAATATTCTCAATTTACCGATGGAACCCCGACAAGCCTCAAGAAAAACCTTATATGCAGGACTATAAGGTCGATTTGAATACCTGTGGACCGATGGTTTTGGATGCATTGATCAAAATCAAAAATGAAATCGATCCGTCTTTAACGTTTCGAAGATCGTGTAGAGAAGGAATTTGTGGCTCCTGTGCTATGAATATTGGCGGAACTAATACTCTTGCTTGCATTAGTAAAATTGACAGTGACATCAATCGGAAAAGCAAAATTTATCCATTGCCACACATGTACATCGTAAAAGATCTCGTACCAGACATGACGAATTTCTACGATCAATATAAAAGTATACAACCGTGGTTACAAAGATCTGACAAGAAAAAAGTTGGCTCACAACAGTATTTACAAAGCGTTGAAGATCGCAAAAAATTGGTGAGATAAGAGAATTTTTGTCTAGATAAAATTGGCCAGGCCCTCAATGTGCATTCTTGATAATCCATTCTTACTGATGGCAGGATGGTCTCTATGAATGTATACTTTGTGCATGCTGCAGTACTTCATGTCCATCTTATTGGTGGAATTCTGATAAATATCTCGGCCCTGCCGTTTTAATGCAGGTAAGATAGAATCCATCAATTATTCACAATGAAAAGAAACAGAATGTCTCGTACTTAAATTTTCCTATGATTTTAGGCATACCGATGGATCATCGACTCGCGCGATACCAACACTGAAGAACGTCTCAGTAAATTGAGAAATCCATTTTCGGTTTATCGATGTCACACTATTATGAATTGTACACGAACCTGTCCAAAAGGTTTGAATCCCGGTAAAGCAATTGCCGAAATAAAAAAATTGCTCGGTGGGGTTATTGAAAAAAACAAACCAGATCTGAATACTACAGCTCTGCATAGTTAATCAATCCGGGTATGCTTTAGTCAGGAAATTCATTGCGGAGACTTCGATCTTCGAGTTGTTAGCAAATAAAACGTTGCACTCAAGCGTGAAACATTCAAAGATGGATAAGTTGACTTTTCATTCCTACCTGAATAATCAATTTCTCTTTAATAGTCAATAAAACAACTCTTCATTTCGCAAAATCGAAATGTAGTCTACTAAATCCCACCTGTCCTCAAGTTCGTTCCATCATGGTTCGCATCTCTCCACAGCTAGATGAGGAGTTATTGGGAGACTGATTTAAAGTACGTCAAGTGGGTTTTATTTTTATTTTCTACATCAGGGTACCAGTTGTGATTTATTCATGGAAATCATATTCTGGAATCACTCAAGCTATCCTACATTTTAACTTCCAATATTTCCAGTCAATATAGATGAATTACTCATACATTTTTGTGTATGAATTTATATAGGTACATTAATGTGAAAACACACAATTTTGTCCCATAATGACGTCACCGAAAATATAGTTTTTTTTTTAATTTTTCCAAGCCAATGTGGGATTCTGTGTATTCTAAGATTGAAAACTTGTTACTCAAAGCAAATAAGAATGATATTTCTCTACTATCTTCTTGTATCTCTTGATACCTGCTCGTGGTGGATTGAATAAGCTGAACATATTCAGTTTGATCTTGGTTCAGTAGCCAATTTGATCCTGGCACTTTCGCGTGATCGATTATGCACTTCTGCCGTACGAAAAGTGATCCCAAATATGTCTTCGTGATATCGATTTTGATCCTTAAACACCAGAAGAAATAAGTACATTATATTTTTGAGTGTCATGAACAATTTGAAATGTTTCATTACGCTTATTGAGTTCGTAATTACCCTCAATGAAAGCATATAAGCTTCAACTTCTTTGTTCAACATTTGTCCGTGAGTTTTAATAATCTGTTTCAACGTTTGATAAACATCTTCAGCCATCGTACAGTCTCCACAAACGTAGAAATGACCACCCTCGTGTATCAACATGTCATAGATTTGTGATGCTTCTGCTTGCATTAAATCCTGTACATAAGTTTTCTTGACGTCGGTTTCACGTGATAAGGCGAGGAACACTTTCCTCAAAACGCCAGCTTCAAGCATTTCTTGTTTTTCTTCTTTATAAAGGTCAATACTTTTTTGGCGACAACCAGAGAACAACCATATTTCACCAATATCCTGATCTGCAAGTTTTCATTAATTTCTTTCATGTTATCGAATAAATTTCGAACTTTCTCGGTCATTTAGTACGAATGATAACTAACGAATTTTCGATTGCTTTAGAGCGTGTCGATGATGCCAAAACCCCCTAAACGGTGCTATGCCTGTACCGGGCCCAACTAGAATCATTGGGGCTCCATCATCGGCTGGTAAGTGAAAGTTCGGGGCGCTGATGGACATTTTGGTAGGTCAATGATCAGAAAAAGGGGAGGGACTACAAAAATAGATAGATAGAAAGAACTGTTTATGATCACCTGCGTACAAACACATATAGCAAATCACCATCGATTACGTCACGGAGATAATTTGAGCACACGCCATAGTGAATTGGTCCTGTACCTCCTATCGACATAGAAACGAGAATGACACAATATCGTCAATGTGAAAGAACTGTCTGACTATTTGATGTAAATTCATATCATACCCTGGGATTTGTATTGGACAATTGCAACTGTGAGATGTATTTCACCTTGATGAACAAGAGGCGACGAAGAAATGCTATAGAATCTTGGTTGAAGGGGCGTTAGATGAAGAACAAATAGAGGAGCATAAGGCTTAACCGAAGGGAATTCCTCTAGTACTTCGAGTAAATTCGGATACTTCCAATGCCTCCAGTCCTCATATGCGGCTGAATCCTAAAAATATATAACATTTTCAATTTCATAATTCAAATTTTTGTCCTATGTAGTTCAATATGCCTAACAGATGCTAAAAGATTTAATTGTGTCTTCTCATGTGGATCTGTGGCGATCGACGCAAAATAGCGTAAGAGATTCGGTGTCGGTGGAGTAGTAATATCGAGAAATCTCGTGAGTAACATTCTCAACGAATTTGGATAAAATCGATCATGCGGTACCCATGATTTGATGGTACCTGAAAATGCTTGATGTCCATTAAACTTGTTTACATGCCGTGCTCCAGTTTGGCCTTTTTTTCAACGAAGTAAATAGATACTAACCATTGGGAGTATGAGATTGCTTTTGCGTTTGTAGCTCCATCGGACAATCGAATTCCATTTTTGGCTCTATACGAGCGAGTATCCCTTCGACGAGTTCGCGTCTGTTACATGCGAATACGCCAAGGTGGTCACCTGGTTTGTAAGCAATTTCCATTCCTGTTAGGTCATTGAGCTCTAACAATAATGTGGTTACGCTGCTCGAGAGGTAATTGAAATTAAAATCTGGTTATATTTTAGGAGAAATAAGATTTCTTGCGTGGATATCAATGATGATGATAAGTTTCTTACCCAGAATCGTCTCCTGTCAATTTACTCTTTCGTAGTACGTTACACGTTGTTACATTCCTATTGTGACATTTACTCAGCGCTTTTGAAACATGTTGGAAATATGGATAAAAGTTTAATATCATGATAAGAGTTAATTATTTTCGATAATGGTCAAAGTCATCTCATGAATACCATACTACCTTTTGCAATTGGTTGGGGATCAGTTTCAACAAAACGAACTGTGGATTTTGAAAGAGCTTCCGAACCCAGTGAAAGGGCCACTTCTAGCAGTGTGTCATCATCGTCAAGACAAAATGTTTCACAAGCTACAGCAAATATGTCTGCCGCCCATTTACGGAAAGCTTGTTCTTGCCCACACATTTCATCGCCCTGACACAGGCGCAAAAGTCGTTCACCCCCCAGTTCACCAAGTAAATTATCAACATAACGGCCGAATGCACAGAAATTCGGATAAGCCGACGAACCCAGTGCGAACACAGCAAAACGCACGTTGCTCAAGGGTCCAAATGTATCTTCATTTTGAGATTCTGTAGTAGATCCCCTCAAAGAATCTAATCGGTCCAACTTCTTGGCACTTCCTACTTCACTCTGACTGTTGGCTTTGATGAAAGATTTAGACGTGGCCAAACTGAGAGAACGATACGAATTATTGATCAATCCCCACAGACTCTGTGTTCACCTTACTTATCTAATTATATGCATTTTCAACCTAATTTTAGTCTCGTTGTTTGTATAAGTCTCGTTCATCTTCATCGCATAAAGATTTTGTGCAAAGGCTTCACCATTTTCTGGAGGATCGCCATTACCAAATGTGGATGTGATAACAAGAATAAGAGCCTCATGTTCAATGTTACTAATGTCATATTCATCCATACTCAAAACTTGTGAGTGAAATGCATGGCCCAGTAATTCGCCTAATTTTTTGGCGTACATTTGCGAGGTTCCAGTTTCTGTTGCAAATAGAACTGTTGCTTTAATGCGGCGGGAGAGTGCTCGGCCAAATAGTTTTGATGTAAATTTGACGGCTCTACAATGACGAAATGCTGATCAGTTATATAGATCTGTGAATGTGCAACATTGTATCGTGAAACGCAAAAGTTCCAGAAATATTACCGTGCGATTTGTTTGAAATGGAATTTTCTTCTTGGTTTCTTAGATGTGCATTTCTTATCACGTCCTTTTTTCCAAATGTGGGTTTTCCACGCAGGATCCTGAGCATCATATGACGGTTTCAAGTGATAAAGTGCCATTTCTTGGTGAAATACAGCTGTTGCAGAACCAGAAATAGGCGGAACAATCCATAACCAATCAGCTGGACATCCCTTCCGTATTCTCATTTCGTTCTCATAATGTTTCATGAAAGACTCCGATGCAGTATGGTGATCCACAATAGTCACATTTTTCATCTTATTATATAGACAATTCATTTTCGGGAAGAAAAAATGCAAGGTATTTAGCTATTCTCACTCAGAATGAACGGTGTGGTAATAAATACCTGGAAACTGTGGAGCACCGCTACATTTGCTTCTATCATCGCTTTGTCCTTCCACAATGTGATAGGCGTCCTGATATCCAGGCCCATACGAACGGCTATTGTCTATGGAATACCAGCAAGATGATTTACTTCATGAATTATATAACGGTGTAATCTACATGTTTCATAACAAGACTGATTAAATGCTCAAACTAACAACATACCTCCAGAAGATTGTACCTGGTTACGTCACAGAGATCGCGTGCACCGATCTCTGTACTCATGTACCAACCGTTGAATGGTGCTGCAGTAAATTCCAATCCTCCACAGTCGAATACCATAGATGAGACTGCAGGTACAGCGAACCATTTAAGTTGTAGTTCTTCAAACCATTTGAATCTAACGTTATCCGTTGTGGAAATGTGGAATGTAAAAAAATATCAGTAACTGAACAATAAATTTGAAATATGAGATAAACTTACGTTGGATGCTTTATCGGAACTTCTAAAACAAGTTCAGCAGGAATATCAAAGTAATCCGGATCATGACCATTGGCCGAGAGTACTAATGGCAGAATATCGAATCTCGTGCGAACACCATTACGTGGGCCACGCCACCCCAGTTTGAAACACAACTGTACCGCGGGGTATTATGTCATTGTATTATTTATGTATAGAAAATCCTACAAAACGCCTCTCACTATTTAAACTAGAGCATGGAGAAGGTATCATTACATATATCGAATACTCTACCGCGTTCATGTTCATGGGCTATTCTATCTTTTGACTCGGCTAATTAAATGAACGTCATGTTAATTTTAACGACTTACTTCCGTGAATTCGACATTGAATGGATCGCCTAGAATTGTTCCATCGATATTTTTATATCCTGCGTAGCCAATGAGTTGAGGATTCCACACACGATAGTCGTGTTTACCGTCAGTGCGTTGAGGAAAGATCGTTATAGCAGATCTGAAGAACAAAGTTTCAAGTATAATATATAAATAGTGATCCATGCAGATAATGAACATAAGGATTAATCTGAATAATAGCCACCTAATGTTGCCTTTGTTGGTACCATATTTTATATGATTGCAAATCGCTTCGAACATTCCACTCGTAGTGGTGACATATCTACAATCGAATACTTGAAGTTTGGACCACTGAATGCGGCCAATGCAGCGGGCTGCATTCCTCCATGCAAGTTTAGCGCCAAATACCAATTCAGTTTCACTCAATTGATATGTACCAGTTGAAAGCACTTCTTTTTGAACGCTTTCCCAACGGCAACGATGTGCATCATTGTTCAATCTACGATATCGTTTTTATAATATATCCTTTGTGAAAACGTATCACACATCTGCAAATCGGGAATTAATAACCAATGGATTCTTGAAAATACCTCCTGATTGAAGTGAAATATTGTTCGAGAAAATCCTTCGCGTGAACCAAAATCTGCTCCGTCTTCCTCGGTTCAGTACCATGGAATGGAAGAGTCATCACGCTTCCCAGGCATACTTGACTGGAACACTGGGTTCTCTGTGATTAGATAGTGATCCTCAGCAATGATTTTACCATTAAAGTTAGTAATATCATAATATCCTCAGAAAATTATGTGCCAAATGTGTGTAGAAATTTATCAGCACTTTCATTCATAATCTCACCTCAGTACCTCGCGGATAGAGTGAATCAAAAGCCTCTGTCTTTTGAATAAGATTTCTGAGCTTAGTCGGCTTCTTCTGAGCTGCACCACCTTCTTGTTGATCTTTCATGTTGTATCTACGTTTATCGGTTGGCTCAAATTCTGCTATGGGAACAGAATTTGTATACTTGTGTTCTCAATAACTTGCGAATCAGCTCAGACTAAATATTTCGTTCGCAGAGAACGCCCACGACCACTTCTACTGATAGAATATCTACCCCTCCACCCAATAGCTATATGTCTCTCTTGCCAAGAATCTCTTGCGCTAGTGATTGTACACAGTGAAGAGAGAACGAGCACGAGGAGACTGAGAGAAAAACATCACGAGTGGAACTTCACATGCGCTATGGCAGTGTCATTGATTGACAAGCGAAGAGATATCGTGATTTGCAGGCAAACTAATGATTGGAAATTTCGATATGATTGTCAAAATTTCGGTTTTACATTCACATTATCATCTCATATTCATGGTGCGTTTGATTATTTTCATGATGATATCTACCGTTGAATACATAGACGTTCCATCTAACAATACAATATACAGATCAAAAATGGTTCTTGTTATTCTGTTAGTTTCTTGAAATCATCCCAAAAATGCATGCAGCGTGAATTCTCACTCGGTTTAATGACAATTACTACTGGTGCGTAATGTATTGAGTTCTGACTTTGAGCGAATTTATATCGTAGACAAAAAAATCGAACAACTTCTAGCTTCCATAAGGAAAATGCATCTTATGAAACATTCATCACCGTAGATATGGAAGATTACAGGTAGAAAAATGGGTATTTTTAGCTGCAAAAAAATGAAATGGCATTTCTATGTCTCGATTTTGTAGGCAATAATGTTTCTAATCATATGTTGGATTTCCTCAATGATTATTGGACCGTTCTCAACAGGATTTGTTAAAAAAAATTCATTGCACAGTGAATAATTCCCGAAATGGCCACTTTCGAAATGAAATAAAAGAACCCAAAGTCAGAGCTCAATACTTTAAGCACGGATAGTAAATATTTCTCGCTAAATTCAAAATGGTTATGCATTTATCCAGTAGGATATATATA
>JABMBR010005967.1:0-12219 GCA_018881525.1 Meteorus sp. PSUC_FEM 10030008
GATTCAAGAAAACTTGTTTCTTCAAGATTCCATTCTTGTTTCAAACTATTCAATTTTCTCTATTCAAAAAATTATTCTTCTCTTCAGCGAAGCACTCAATTGTTTTCAATCGAAAAGGACATTTATTTCACCCAAGAATTTCTTTCTCTTGGATTTCTTCTCTTTAATTAGGTTTCTAATTATCAATGCCATTGAATATCTGTGCACTCCCTCCATAAGATCATGCATCACGTCAAATGTCAAGTTGAATAAAGTTTTTAACGTTATCGACCGAAGATATCTATTCTTTTAAGCCAAGAAACAATAATTCAAGACAAGAAATTCTTGAAGTGAAACAACGGGTTCTCCACAAAAAGACTCTCTTGGATCAAGAGTATTGCTCTTAAATCAAAATGGATTTTTCATCAGTGTGCTAATCGGGAAGGGGAGCGAAATACGGCATTGACTTGAACCAGCGAAAACAATAGAATTGCTATGCGAAGGTTCTATGATACAAGAGATTATTATCAGTCATCAAACTAGATGCAGAGGACGCATGGGTAGCATAAAATATTCCTTCTGACCGGGGCATTTTCTTAATAATAATTTGGAACACACCAAGTGAGTTCATTTATTTCAATGATGCATTATTTGCATACATCTGAGATCAATTTGAAGAATCATCGGGAAACATAGATGTATTCACAACCTCATGTAGTCACACTGAAAAATTATCCATTGTGATAATCCGTTTTGCTGGAATCCACGTTGAGGAATAATTTCGTAGTTCAAAAATTCGCCGATGTTCCAAAAAAGACTCATGATCAGTGAACTTCGTCTGACCATATCTGATCGATTACGAACAACGAGACAGGTATCGGGAGACAATCATCCACATGAGTTTCTATCTATGAAAATACAACCGTCGTCTTCTCTGATGGGTGTAATATCCACATTAAAGAAGCGAACAGAAAACAATTCAATGGTTCTCAATGTTGATCAATGAACCATCCGGAACGTTGGAGTGAACCAAATAGGTGTAGACTTGGGATGGTTTTATTATCAGATGTAAAGAATCGAATTAACTAATTCAAAACAAAATTTATTTTGGTGCGAATTTATTTTCCATTAAAAACAAAACAACAGACATTCCGATACATCTTATACGTTCTAATCGGCTTCAACTAGACATCAATGTGCGTATACTGATACTTGGAAGTCCACATCATTACCAAATTCGCTGAAGAATTGCAATGTTACAAACTTTTGGCCTATACCGCCATCAATGGGAATGGGGTAATCGCCATTCGCACTCTGACTGAGATCAACAGCAATAACTGCATTTATCCTGAGTTTCGGATCTATATTGAATCGCACTTTTGTTCCAGATTGTACTTGGACTCTCTTTTCGAACTGTACAACATCTCCCTCAAGTCTTTCCCCCATAATAATGTGATAGCGGGAATGCGATTTGATAGTACTTGAAGCTCCATAGTTGAACACCAAATCGGACGATTGTTCTTCAGTTGGAATGATCGACGCTGTGGCAACCACCGCCAAAAAAGATGCAAGAACAATCTTTGAAATCATGATCGTAATGTACAGAGTATAATTTCCAAAGCGTTGGATCTGTTGTTGAGCCAACTGACTTAATGAAAATGAATGTGATTCATCGGAATATGCGCTATTTATAATTCCCACCAGCTTATACATTATCCAACTCTGATAGGCTACGAATTTCTTTATCAGGTGTTGAAACGCTCTCAAGTGATTCCAACGAAAATTGCTTAATATAAAATACGAAGATGGGATAACATGACGAAACATGTTTTTCGAAAACTATATATGATTATATCAGTTGATGTCCGCTCTCCCATTCAATGTGCAAGTTGTACTTGGAAATAATCTATCATTAATCAAAATATTTTATTCGTTCAATGAGACGCTTACCCCGTGCAAGAACTATTCTGTACCTTATCCTTGGATAACAGTTCAAAATCAATAAGAGATCAAACACTCTAAATGACCAGTAATTTCAAGATCAGTATGAATCATTTATGCATCGCTGCAATACGTAAATATTTTCTCTCCCTCATGTAACTCACACTTGAAAAAGGCCTAATGCAATCAACCAACTTTGGTATGACAAATTATTATTCTCCGAACGAAGTTCTTTCTGCGTTCCTCTAAGTACCATGGAAATATGTCACGATAGTCTTCCTTACCCCGAATATTATCGAATGGAAGAGTATATAGAATATAGAGCGTTGTGAAATGTGGTAATCAGATGAATTCACAATATCAAGACTGAACTTCTACTCTTAAATTTGATATGACACCTCCCAAAATGATGATTTAATGATAATTTGACTGAGTTGTATATTTTTATGTGAGAAAAATTATCAAAAGAGTAATATTAAGATTGAGATCCAAATCAACCTGAAAAAGTTAGTTATTTCCCATGAATCTGAATTCTTGACAATATTTGAATGAACAAGAACAGCTACACCACTAACATTTGGAGGTTTTCATGTCTTTAGCTCTATCGAAATCATTCATGCCTGAACAGTTTCGGAGAAAATGGAAAGCCTCACAATAAAATTTCATAAATTTATCTAGCATAAAGTCTATTTGTTCTCTCATTTCGATTTATTCTCCATCAGCGAATAACTTACAAAATGGATAATACAAATAATTCATAAGCTTTTCATCTGATTCTTGGTTCAGATATTCTCGATGCAGTTGTTGGTTGTCATTTACACTTAAAGTAGATATCCATTCTCATAGACGACAGATCATGTATGACCGTAAATGGTCACCCAAAAATCGACTGCTTTATTTACTGGGCTCGTAAAACGTATTGCGGCAGCATTGTAGCCGACACCGCCATCTGTTATAATGGGATGGTCTTCATTTCCCCATACATTCATATCCTGAATCGAAATGAGATTGATTTTAGCCCCAGGTTGAAGATTGAAACCTACTGTGATTCCAGCTGGTACTTGAAATCTTTCATCGAAAGCTAGAAAATCACCAGGAATTCTCCCTCCCGTAGTGATATGATAACGTGTGTTTGATTTGAGCGCACTTGAATCTTTATAGACAAATACCAAATCGGTAGATCGTTTCTCAGATGGAATGACTGAAGCTGTTGTAACCAACGCCAAAAAGGATGCAAGAACAATCGTCGAAAACATAATTGATATATATACTGTCATATATTCCAGACCATTAGATTCGTTGTCAATCCAACAGACTTGTTGATTGGGAATGTATCATCTCCAAACAATCACGCTATTTATAGTATCGATATGAGTAAATTCCATAGTCTCAACACGTGATGTGTATCACGGACATTATCTATTGGATTAAATAACACTCCTAATCTGAGATACAAAAACAAGATCGAGATACAAAATATATTCTCCAGATGACAAACAATCACTTCAAGTGATGTTCAAATTGGATGTAATGAAACTGATGTCGTCAACTATAACATGTCAATACTTTTAGTTACGATAGAAAATCACTTGCTAGACGAAGTATATGAAGAATATCTACATTGGGGAATGATACTACTCGAGGATTCCCGCAGACAACAGATCGATGTGAGCCACGAAGATAAAATTACGATAACAAATAAAATCGTCGATACCTCAAACAAACTGATCCTCTGATATCATAAACTGATTCAAATCGTTTCAACGTTTGTAGAAATAATATGTGGGACTATTCGTCTACATGATGAGCCAAAGACATACGTACAATGTGGAAATGCTGTCAAACAGACGAATCCCTGATCGCGATGTAGAGTACGACAGAGGCTGTAGTATATTTCAATTAACCAGTGAGTTTGCATTTCTCTTAGGATCGTGTATGTATAGCTGAGATACACAGTCGTTCTGTGCAGTGTTAATTTACTGCAAAGCACGGCCCACTATCGTGAATGGGGCCACCGATGCTCCAAACCGCGAATGGGCAATGAATGCCGAGCACGGTCAATCCCTTCAGCTATACTGCGCTACACAGTAGAACGCTATAGCTTTTCATCGAAATACACTATCATGCCTTGTCCCTGACTTTCAAGACAGATATTCATCGTTCTCTCACTTCCACTCTCTCGATACATGTTAACAATCCGCACAGAATTGATTAAACCATTCCCTGAAATTCAGTTCCAGTCAATATTACGTGACAGATTTCCGACTATTGAGGCAATGTTTTCCGCCATTTCATATAGTGCTCACATTGAAATCATGACAGAAATACAGCAAGACGTATATTTGTATAATGATGTTTCTCAGTTCTTCCATGAAATATGTACTCTGATGCAGATGATTTTCAATCTATGCGTACAATACTGAACCTTTCAACAGTTTGATCCAAATAATTCCTTTCTAGCTCACTTCGATGCAGACTTTATTCAACGGATGATACAGCGATAGTATCTACAATTGATAATTTGATAACGAATGAGATTTTTTTACAAAATTTGATACTCTGATGTTAAGATAATTCATCAGCAATCTTGTGATATGTATTCTCCAAGGTTACAACTATAGATCACATAGGGAAGTTTCAATTTTCTAATCTCAAATATCATCCACGTAATTTCAGCCTCCCGCTCAATCAACGAAATAACAATATCGCCCAATACAATTGCAATAAAGTTAAAAAACGATGAGATTTGTGTGACAAAAAAACATCAGGAAGATTGACAAAATCTGTGAGTAAGGTAATGTCCAAGGATTGGAACATGAACGATATTTCTTTCCGGTGTGTTATTTTATTGTGAAATGAAAATTTATACACTAGATAGCCGGATAACTGTATCATATTGTTTGTGTGATTTTACCAAAGACAATAATAATAAAAGGTAATGCAGATGTATGGGTGTATATATGCGTGTATGATAGCCACAGTAACACCTAGTCTTTGACTAGCACAGCAAACATGCAGCAGAAATAACTGCAACATCAGCGCTACTCAATTCACAATTTAAATATTCACCACATGTGCGTCTCTCTTATTTCGCTGATAATATTTCCCGCTTGCGTCAATGCCTAATAAAGAAATCAGCTGTGATGAAGTTCTATTCCAATAACTATAATATAAGAATGTGAAAAATGTAAATACCTGTAGCATGTCGCTCGTTTCTTTGCGTCTAACAGCGATATGTTCGCTTTCATTCAGTAATGCTTCAGCATGATCGGATTTATACAAATGGGTGACTAATTCGCTCTGTAAATTGTCTTGAACGAAATTGACAAGAAAATGCATGACTGCTTTCGGCACGCTGTCTTGAATTGATTTCCGAACTATATAAAAGTATGATTTGATGAGTCTCTCTGTAAAAAAAAATTTACAAGACCAATTTATATATCCAGGGAATTCAACACATCGATTGAGAAGAAAAGAAAAAAGTTCTTATTACCAATCACGTCGCAATCCCGTTGCTCTCGTTCACTGAGTTTACGATTGTTTTGAACAGGTACATCTGGCAATAAGTTTACTGGTTTTTGTTGTGGCGTAGATGTTTTCGATTGCCATGGTTCGACAGCGCCGATACCAGCAGTTGCCGCCACATTCATCACAGCATCACAATTGTTATACGTTGATGGTGAGCGTGCACCTTCACGCGTACGTACTGGTGAGTTGTCCGTTGTACTCGCGGAATCTGATCGACCTTGAGGTAATAAATTACTTAGTAGCCAATGACTTTGCTGTTGTTCTTTTGTTTGATCAATAAATGCTAAATCATCCTTACTGTTAACCATTTTTGGTAGCTAGAATTAACGGAACAAAAAAATAATTAAAAGTGATAACAGAAATGGGTAACGTCATTATCGGTACTCATGAGCTCAATGCCGAACTTACCGAGTCTGTATTACCAGGTAAAACTACGCCTGTAGATAGAGTTGGTGGAATACCGTTTTTCCGGCTATGCTTCGTGCTATCGTGTTCATTATTTTTTAATAAAGATGACACTAACGCAGCCTCTTTATGGAAATCCGGATGTTTGGTATTTATATATGCCAGCTCGATAGCTACAAGATTCTTGACCATTTGATTCGTTGTCGGCAGACGTCGACGTAATAAATGAGTAACAACGTCTACAATGCGCTCATAGAGCTTCGGGAAACGGAGCATCTCATGATGAACCTCTGTTCCACAATGCTGTATAATTTCCTGCATTTCTCTATGTACCAGTTCAACACAACGCAATGATGGCTCTTCCAAACGCCGTATCTGACGTTTGACCAATAGTTCAAAAGAAACTTCGGGTACAAATAATGCTGGTCTCGGTCCTGTTGCATTTCTGATCGCTGTTAATATATCCATTTTTGTCAGACCTCCTAACGGATGGATCCCATCCAGTGCTTCCCTAAATAACACATGGAATACATAACATATTCGAGCACCACCACACAAAGCAGTCGTCTCGATATTCCGTGCAGTTCCTTCGACGGTGGAACAGTAACTACTTGCAAATTTCATTATTATTCGTAATAATGTTTGACTTTTATCTGACACGTCCTCGCCATAAGAATTCAAAAGCGTTTGGTATTGTGATATCATCACATTCACGCGTGTCTATAAAAATATGAACAAAATTGATAAATTGAAATCATTGGATCATTCATCATCATTGTGTTTACTATTGCTAATCATGATAAAGCCTCACTTTTAAGTCGGGTAAACAATCGCGAATATGATGCATCAATAAACGATTTAAGGTTTTGGCCAAGTACGGTGTTCCATTCCTATTAGCTAATGTGGGATATTTTTTCTGAAGAAAATTGGCCTCATCCTTCAACGCCTCTTTAATAGTCTTATTGTTCATTATATCTTGCTGCGAACGATTCACCACACCAATAATACCAAGTTTTACTGGTATGACACGTCCACAGAGAATGTCAATAGCGTCTGTACCTGTAAAGTACGAAATACGGATGAAAAATGAGAGCATATATAACATCTAGTTATAGAAGACTCATCAAGAGAACAGCATTTCCTGTATATTCTCTACTTACCAGCATCCATGAGATCCAGTTTAGTCACAACAGCCAGTGTCCTTCTACCATCAGGATCAACATCTTTGCTAAACTTCAAACTTTCGCTAGTCGCCATATCTGTATTAGCAGTGACAACGGCCAATATTATAGAATTTGGATTACATATATACTGAAGTATTATTTGCCGAATCTGTTGCTCTATATCTTGAGGTTGTTCACCAACAGGCATTTTCGTTATGCCTGGTAGATCAATCAATGTGAGATTCACGACAGATGGTGAGAAAATTTTCAAGTTAATTGGCTCAGGACACACTCCTTGTTTAGGACCAGCCATCCGTTCGGTTTCAGCTTCAATCTCCCGACGAATATCGTCAAAACTTTTGAATATTCTGTGTTTCGCATGTAAAAATGTTCCCCACTCTTCGATATCGAGTGTGCCATTTTCAGCACAACGATTCTCCCGATCGTCTTTTGGTGTATAAACCAACTGGAGTATAAGTGGTCGTCGTGTTACAATCCCAACTCCACGAGGCAAAAAAGAGCGCCCGACTAGACTTTCAATAACTGAAGATTTTCCGGAACTCTGTGAATAAAAGTGAAATCCCCCAAACCATAATGAAAGATACTCCCAAATTTGATTCATGAAGAGAAGAATATGAATTCATCCACAAAAATAATACAGCGAATGAATTCATGAGAGGTTAAAAAATTGACATAAGTTCAAACAATGATACGAATTGGATTTTCTTATACGAACATGACATGAACACAAATACATAAATGGATGAAAACAAAAAAATAAATCTGACCTGCGTGCCCAAAACAACGATTTGCGGCAGTTGAATAATATCCGAACCAATGGTATTAAATACATCTTGTAATTTATTTATCACTGGTATTAAAGCCTCCATAATTCCGCTATATATAAAAAATAAGGAACAAATTAATTCGAAACTTTTTGCATGGGAGAAAATAATAATCAATAATGAATATGAACGTGCCAATGTCTTACTGATATAACCTGCTGAAAACAAAGTTGAACCGGCAGCCTTTTTTCTCACAGTATAATTTATATGCTTGATCCAACGGCTCGTCAACTGCCTCCTTTTATTCTTTCTTCTTTCTCCTGATCTATGTCCCTCACTTTTATTTTCTTTGTTGCTACTTTGATGAATAACCTACAATTCACGTATTATTCTCATTCTTCATGCCATTAGCTATGCCATTTTTTTCATGTGTATAATATGAATATAATGGGTTTTCTTCATTCGCGACACAATAATCGTGAAGAAAGATTTATATATACATGTAGGAGGAAATAATTACAGCTGTATATCGCCAATAATTCCTATTCAAGTGTATTTGTATTTTAGTTTACAATAGGCAGATTGCACCCTGTCCATCTGCTACAGTTTTGAAGAAATACCGTCTGTTGGCGCTAGTCTACTAATCCGTGCCCAAAACAAGTGGTGGAAATGAATGGATGGAGCGCGCGCTTATTTGATCTGTTGAAATTCGATATCTCTTCATGGACTTGAATTTATTTTCAGTTTATCATAAGTTAAGTGTTATCTGTGACTATAGAATTTCCCAATTATTCGTATACTTTAGAAAGACTTTCTTGTGAGCACTTGAATGAAATCAGCTATAGTTCTAGAATCAATTTGAACGTACGGTTCTGTTCTTCTATTTTCAAAGTTAAAACACAACAAATCTCGAATGTTGTCTCAGTAGAAAATGGCGCTAGCGTGATATTTTGTAATGGGTGCTCCTATCATCGCCCACTTAAAGCTAGATTCAGTTTTCATTCTTTTTTTTTTCTTGTTGAGATTTATGTACAGTCTCTGGACTCAGACTCCGAGCTGGATAAGCGTAAAAAATACACGGGGTGCTGTGTACTCACAGCTTCTCTATTTCCGTATTGTCGATTTTTTGTTTTCACCATCTGTTTTTAATTTCATCGCTTCCTTTTTTTTTCCCTCTCCCTCTTTCACTCTGTATGAAAGTGTGTCATTGTTTATTCAACGAATGTTATTTAGTTATTCGTTACAGTCATAAATAAATGAAATATATTAGGACGCCACAATGGCATCGTAAACTCACGAGCATATACGTGTGATGTATGTACGGATGTATGAAATACCATTGAATAGTAAGCTTCGGAGCAGGCGTCGAACTTGAGTACGAATGTATAATAATAATTTAAAGAACAACAAAAACACTTATGGATATGGAATTTAAAAATTAAGATAATGTATTGTGAGCATTGTATCGCCGATCCACTAATATGGGTGAGCACTATATCAAACTGTATTTCGAGTGTCAATGTATGATTAAGAGAATATTATATTGAAAAAATGATGTGATTACAGTGATGGCTGAGAGTGAACGAGAATCGAGGCCTGAGTCGAGTACAAACTCTTCATGTCGATTGCAATGGCTTCGTCAACGACGCGAGGCACTTCAGGAAAAGCTTATAAAGAAAAATAATGAATTAAAAAATTTATGTATCGACGAAGCGGAACTCACTGGTGTATTGCCGTCGGAAATCCCATTGGATCCGGGTGAGAGCCCACCGCTATTTCGAAGGCGTGTAGGAACTTCGTTCGCATATCCGCAAAATCTTATCAATAAACTGAAAACCAGCCAAGCTGTGAGTATATCGATATCAATCTTCAGTGTTCATATCATCTTTGTATTGGAGGATTATTAATGTTGCTGCTTCCATTACATAGGAAGAGTCAGCATTGGAGTTGGAACGTCAAATCCAAACTGCGGTCGCTAAAAAAGCATATATCATTATAAATGACCCAACGGAAACTAAAGCGGTGAGACGTAAACATCGACTGGTGTATCAACAAAGCCAAGGACGGTTAAAGGAATTAGAAACCAGATTAACTTTCATCCGTCAGGGATATGGACGACTCCATCGTCGATCTAATGTGGAGAACACCCAGTGGCAACAGACATCTTCTGTTGTTGACGACGAGGTGGCTCTTGCAACCCAAAACAATGTTAAACACAGATCGAAAAAACCTCGACCACCACTCGGAACTGCTCCAGATAGATTACCAAATGCAAAAGCTAATTCTGATAATACAATAAAAATTAATGGTATCGATCAGGTAAATGTGGCGAACGATTGGCAGCATCAGCTCAAGCACAATCTTAAAGACAATGGATGGGCAGCGACTAACGGTCCTATTTCGAGTTGCATCAACTCTGGTAGCGATAGTGCAATCGTTCATGACTTCAATGATAATACAGACATGTATATACTCGCTGATCAGTGCCGAGCACGGACTTATTCACATGGTAACAGTGATGATGGTGATTCGCGTCATGCAAGACATTATCAGATGATTGAACGAGGTTACCGTACAATTTCAAGTGGATATGGTGACGAGGATGAACAATCAGTTGTTCGTCGAAACAATATATGGTCAAGGGAGCAAAAGCGCCAATACGAAACGTATCATTACAACCAGCGGCAACAACAGCAAGCAAATGCATTCAGACAACAACCCCAAAAGTATCACAGGAATTATCAAGATCATTTACCCTCCACTACTAATGTTTCGCCATCAATGCAATCATATCCAGAGCCGTTGGAACAACAAATTCCTACGTCTGGTGGAGTATCTCGTGGTCGATATGCATATTATCCAACTGGACAATATTGTCATTCTCAAAATAGTGATGACAACCGTCGAGACGCGCAATTATCTCGGCAAGATTTTGAATCTGTCCATGAGAGGAATCCTCGTCGTGATAACCACGAAGCCATGACAATATCACGCCATGAGATGAGGAATGCGAATGATAACTGGGTAGCACCCGATGATGAAGAGTCTACATGGCAGCCAGAGCGTTTAATGCCACAGCCTGATAATAGATTCGGTAGCATTGATCGTCGAAAGCAAAATGATGATAATGCATCTCCAGGTAATATCCATCGTTACCAAATTGCAAGCCAAGAAATAGCAGCCTCAACACATCCAACAACCCCAGTGCCGCCAAGATATATAAAACCACCTATTTCAATTGATAATAAAACGATCTCTAAATATTTGAATAATCAACAGCATCAAAATATTCGGTTGGAGCGGGTTGAGCCACAGACAACCCGAACTTTACTACGTACACAATCATTGGGTAGTGTTGAAAACTGGCATCCAGTTGCGGCTTCTAGTAGTACTAGTACTACCTGTGCTTCGCCAGTTATAGCACCAACAATCACAAATATCCAATCAACGACGGCAGGTTCCGTCCATCGTATGTATAATCGTGATAATCACATCTCATACCGCGAAAGTGGTAAAGAATGGTATGAAACCTCAATGGATTTCACATATCCAAAATCACCGCCGGTACAACATTCGCCAAAAAATCTCGAGATCCCTGCAGAATCGAGTAGATTAAGTACCAGACGTGACATTGATGTGAATTTTGAGGCTCCAAATTTATCATCGTCAGAAAAATTAACTGCTGATGGTCGTACAATTGTCCACGCAGGCAAATATCAACCTTATAAAGAAGTAACAAAGCCATTTGAAATGTCTGATTTTTATAAGTATTCTACAAAGTTTCGTAAGAAAGTCGAGCCCACAACAATTAATCCAGGGCAAACTACTCATCATATTCATTCTACGAGTAATAACATTATTCCTATAATCGCATCCGAGAATAATAATAAAAGCAATAACAATGATATCGAGCTTAATTGTGATACGACGAATGATTGCCGTCAGCAGATCTCATCGTCACTCGCTCCTTTAGTACAACGGAGAATTTGTAATTCCGCTCAACCCAAACTGGGTCAACCATACATTGCAGCGAGGTATTCGTTACTCTTTGTTTTTTGAATCTGACTGTTAATATGGAGATTTTTCTGAATAATGATTCACTTTTCGTTTCTATATATTATGTAATAATTTACAGAGTCGACGACAATAATATCAGAGATTGGGGCAACACGCAAGCATCTCAGCCTTCTACAAAAGACTCAACGGTTGTATAGTGAAAAATTACTTTGTAAATTATACCATGTTGCCTTGAATTATTGAATACAAAGAAAAATCACCAATCTAATAACAATATATTAGGGTGGTCCTTATTTTGGAAATGTTCGAATTTTTTTCCATGATGGTCTTAAATCGGTTCCAAATATAAAAAAAAAATTCATGCCAAATTATAGCTCTTAATTTTGATATTACACCCCCCC